>CATIWM010184048.1:0-23127 GCA_949671775.1 Mallotus repandus
TGCATATGTAATATTTGAATTTTGTATTTATTTTATGAGATGTTGAAATGTTTGTTTTAACCTTTAGAATTTAATTTATGTTTATATTCATTGAGTCGCGACTCACCAAATCGCAATTATTTTTCCAGATAGAGAAGCTTGAAGTGTGACTATTTTGAAGCATATAGCATGGTAGTTAAAGCATGGAGCATAGGTTGTCGGTCGAATCCAGACTCTCTCTCTCCTTATAGCATACATATGTCCACTAGTTAATGTAAAATATTTGTATGCGTGTACAGATAAGTATAAACGTGTGTATAATAATTACATATGATTAATAATGAATATGAGATATCACGATGTGTATTAATACTAAGTGTGTAGGGTGTTACAACTTGTGTGCTGAGTTTTATTCAAGGCATTATTAGCCTTAGAGACAATTTTTGAGACAGTAAATCCTGCAACTTTAAAAGTTTATGAAAATTAATGAATGCAAAGAGTGAATTTTCAATGTGAAATTAAGGAAGATTTAGAGCATATGGGTTGCGGTGCTTCTGCTGATTACAGTGTCTTTGTTGCTTTATTGGATACGTGTGGGAGGTTGAAGTTGAATTGAACATTTGAGCTCCTCTTTTGTTTCTTTTTTGAAATGAGAAACTGGAAGAACAATATAAATGAATTATACGAACAACAACAAAAGCTCAAGACTAGAGAGCTTGGAAGTATAGTCAAACCAACTTAACTTACAAAAAGAGAACTCGAGCTTAGCGAAAAAGAGTGGCAAAGAAGGATTTCTTGATTCAATATTAGCAATTGATATTAGCGATTTTTTGTGTTGAGCAATGAACCAAGATTTTGTTAGCCTACTTCAAAGAAAAAAAATGAACCAAGATTACTCTTACTCTTTTTCTTTCCAGTAAATAGCATCAACCAAGTTCAGGCTAAAGATGTCATTTTAATAACAATAATATCTCTGAGACTCGTAAAATAAAAGGGAAAGAAAAAGACAGGATCTTTAGCATTGAAAATGGCATCATCGTCATCGTCCTCAATGTCTCTCTCTTTCTCTTCTTCCTTGCTTTCTTCTCCTCTACCCCCCAAAAACAACAAGTCCCACATTATCCTTAAGAAAATCCATCAGCCAAATCACCCGCTTCTTCATGGATGCGCATACTCTGCTGCTCCACCAGCTGTTCCACTATTAGTCACCTGAGTTTTAAGAGGTTCAAGAAGACAAATGTAAGGATTCAATACCAAATCTATCCCTTTGTGCCATTAAACTTTCTTTTTTATTATATCACATGGCTAAAGTTCCTATCCCACGCGTCATTTTTTTTTTTTTTTATCAAATATGTAACACCGTTTAAGTAAATTATTAAAAAATAGTTTAATTGATACTAAAATAAAAGTATAGAGACTCAATAGAATATAATAAAAATATAAAGACTTAATAGAATAAAATTATTAAATTTAGGAGCTTAATAATAAATTTTACCTTTCTAAAACTATAGAGGAAGGAAATGCATATCTTACCTAAATTCAAGTGATTGCAATGTGAAAATATTGAGAAATTAATTAAGAAAACCAAATAAAAAGGTCAATTTTGAAACCAACCTTTGGAAAAAGTCACTAAAAAATGAGTTGGACACCTCAGAATCCACCAACTTTGTGTTCCATTTCAATCACACAAATGCATCATCCATCATGCAAATGGACTTTGATCACTAAGTTTATCAAACTCGAACCACACGTAATTTGAATAAATCTATACTTCACTATATAAAATTATTCAAACCGTTGACTTGGAATAGTACCTGTTTGGTGCAATGGCACAAGGCACCAATAGATGTGTGGGGTTACTTCTATGTAAGGTCAGTTACGGGCCGGTTTGAATCTGAAACAAATTGAAATTTATTCTATTAAAATAAAGATTGAAACAGATTTCGAACCGGTCTAGAATCGAAAATTATCTGTTTAAGGCCAGTTCATCTTTCTATAGAACAGGAAATATTGGTTTCAATTTTGAACTGGTAATTTCGGTTTTAGAATTAAAAAAAATCAATTTATCAAATCAATTGAACCGGTGAATTAAATGAAACCGAACTAAAATCAAAACTTACTAAATAAAAACGAGATTGAACGGAAATAAAAATCAATCCCGATCCAATTCCATTAAATATGAAAGCTGAGCTGCCAATTTCAAACCGTGGCTACTCCTACTTCCGTATAGTTAAAAAAAATGATACACATTTATATATATCTAATACCCATGTCTTCTTCAGCCATATCAAATAATTCTAATAAAAATAAAACTTATTTTTATTTTATATTGTTAAATATTCTCAGCGATAAAATAATAATAAATTTATCAAAAAATTATTAGTTCTATTATTGAAAAAGCTACTTTGTTGGAAGTGATTCATGTAACTTTTGTTGTTTTGTGTTTGGTAGTTAGTTGGTTCATGTTGTTATCATTTGAAACTTTCGATTATTTTTATAATTAAGTGAAGATAAAGGAAGAGTTACAATTATGGTAATTAATAACTGATAATTATATTATCAACAATTGTTGAGATATAAAGCGTTACCACTTAAGTTACATTTTAAAATTTAATCATGAATTATATAATTATATTAAATTAATTATTAAAAAAAATTTATTGCATAAAAAAAATAATTAATAATAATATTAATTAATAACCATTTTTTTAGATTAATAGGAGGTTATATGACTTTTTTTTTTTCAAAGACAGTCATCTCTTTTAAATCAAGAACGGTAAAAATCGTGTCTTATACCTCAAAATATCCTTTAAAAGTAGTTACTATTTAACTACTCCCTCATTAGCAATTGATAGCCATATTCTTAGTAATATTAATTTGAAATCTACATTTTTTTTTCCCTCTCTTTTACCATCCTTTTTCTTTTTCTATGAAGTATCAATCGCAATGGCTGGATAGAGGCTCATTACCTTTCATCGAAACCGAACATTGTGGAATAACCCAAACTTCTTTATATTCCTTTCTTTATCTTCCATTAATGGCTAAGGTAGCATGAAAAAGTTTGGTTTGCTTGTTCCACAATGTTTACAATAATATTTTCTTTCATTAGTTTCAACTCAAAAATCTTAATTAAGTTAATTGTCTTCAAACACAAATTTGAATCAGAAATTTAACAATTTTGATCCATAAAGCAAATTTATTTTTCTAAATTACTTATATATATAGTTTTAAACATCATACAAATTCGCGATCAGTATTTTAAATGATTAATTTATCAGCGAAATGTAACACAAAATAAACAAAAATCAAAATTAGCATCAATATTTAGCCCCTTATAAATTATTATAGCAACCCAACTATAGCCATCAATTTGATTCCAAACCCTCTACCGCCACCAAGCTATAAAGGGTTATTGCACTTGCACCTCCACAAAGGTTGTTCACTAAGAATAACCATTTCTAATTTTTTGCATATATATATATTTTTCATTTAAGATACACAAATCTTTCTCATTTTATTCTTGTTTGCAAGAACTATAAATATGGCTTCTCTATGTAGCAAAACAAGATACTTTCTTCTTCTCCATCTTGCTACCATTTTTTATTTCTTATTTGTTTCTTCATTAGCTCAGCTTCAACGTTTCGAGCAGCCGCCATTAAAGCCTGATGGCTCTCTTATTTTCCTGGTTGTTGGTGACTGGGGAAGAAGAGGAGAATACAACCAATCTGAAATTGCTGAACAGGTTCTTGAATTGTTTGATATATAATGTTCATTATTCTTATAAATTGCACTTGTCTTACAATTTCTTTTTCAAAAATTTAAATTAAAGAATCAATAAAATCGACGAATTAATCTTTAAAAAAAAAATCACCCATGATTATGAACAATTTCAATCACCTTTTCCAGCCATTTTGATGAATTTTAATTCCATCCATGTTCATATGTTGATATAATTTCAGCATCTCTCTCAATTTAAGAATGAGGGCTTGTCACCTGCATTTAGTGTATTACACCGTCATAAATTGTTAATTGTCACGTACCATGAGATTTTGCACTTGTAATAAATATGGTGAAGTAGAATTAATTGTTATATATACATACAAAATGCATCTTTACTCAATATCTCAATCAATGAGATAGAGAAAGAAGTAGGTTGATGCATAATGACATAAAACCTATAAACTTGGAATGGAACAATCAATTCAACAACGAACTAATTAATTCGATAACATTGTAAATCTTAATTTTGATGTTGAGACTCCACTAAAAAAATCACTAGTTATTAATTACCATTCAGATTAGCTAGTAGTGAAAATGGTTTTCGCTCAAGTGAGATGTCAATTTCGAGCCGGGGTATACGTAGTAGTATTAAAATAATTTGTTAATTTGATCAAATAATTCATTAGCAAGCTGTGGTATATGTAGTCACTTAAGTGAGATGTCATTAGCGTCAAATGATTCAGATACATGTCAATTATTCGATGCTTACAATTTCCTAATTTGATTTTCAGATGGGAATAATTGGAGAGAAGCTAAACATAGACTTCGTCGTCTCTACTGGTGATAACTTTTATGATGATGGTTTGACAGGAGTGGATGATCCAGCATTTTATGAGTCATTTACTAACATCTACACTGCACCAAGCTTACAAAAGCCGTGGTATAGTGGTACGGTGTGCTCCATATTAAACATGCAGATTTGCTCTTAATTTTCTTTTATCTTACTAATTATGGGATTATGCAGCCAAATGGGTGCTTATCACTCTGTAAGAAATGCAATGGAGCACGCACATTTTTTACTGAATCATTTCTACTCTTTTAAACTTCAAAAATTTGTGCAGTTCTAGGCAACCATGATTACAGGGGTGTTTCTGCAGCACAGATGAGTCCGGTTCTTAGGAAGAGAGATCGCAGATGGTTTTGCATGAGGTCATTTACAGTCAATGCAGGTAAATTAATGTTCCCTTAAGACACATTACCATTTTGTGAACGTGCGCACATATGGGAAAGAATATTTAGTATGTGGAACTTTTCTTCAGAAATTGTGGAACTTTTCTTCATTGACACATCACCGTTCGTGGATGACTACTTTATAAACCCAGAACACATCTACAACTGGAATGGTGTCTCTCCAAGAGAGCAGTACCTTGCAAAGATGTTAAAGGTAACCAAGCACTATTTTCAACTATATAGCAAAAAAAGAAGTGATGTAGACATTAATTTGCAAGAAATAAATTCAACTTTGCAATAGGATTTGGATTCAGCATTAAGAAATTCCTCTGCAAAATGGAAATTTGTTGTTGGTCACCATGCCGTCTACAGTGCAGGACATCACGGCAACACCCCGGAGCTGATAAAGCACCTTGTTCCGATCTTAAAGGTAATTTAAACATTTATTAATTAACTAATATTGCTAAATGACTATCAGAACAATTCAATGCAATTGATAATTGACCCTTTTTTTTCTCAGAATTGTAATGTTGATGTTTATATTAATGGCCATGACCACTGTGTATCACGTATCAGTCGCAGCGACAGGTACAATCTTGAATTGTGGAAGGACTCTCTTAAGAGTTTGGTCTACGTCTAAGACACTAAACTAGCTTACTGTTTATCATTGCAGCAAAATTCAGTACCTAACGAGTGGAGGTGGCTCAAAGGCTTGGAGAGGTGATGTAAAGGAGATGAATTCAGATGAGTTGAAATTTTACTATGATGGCCAAGGTTTTATGTCAGTGGAAATGACTGACACCGATGCTCGCTTTGCATTCTATGATGTCTTTGGCCATGTCTTGCATCAATGGAGCATCTCCAAAGAAGGTCATTCAGCTATGTAGAGACGCAAGAATTAACTATAGCTAGTAGGTGGACCCTCCTTTCTGTTAAAAGAAACAGGGGAGTAACTGTTTACAATAAAAGGCTCTCTGTATGTGCTCGCTATGTAGGGAGATCATATACTTAGAGAAGCCTCTATATAAAATTCTAGGTAGATTTGCAAATGAAAAGAGATTTCACTACCAAAAATGAGATCATTTGAAACAATGTACAAAAATCAGTATTAGATGATTCAAAACCCTGTACAAAAGTAAATAATGGTAAAAATATTAACAACAGTTTAAATGAGCTTTTACTAGATTAAATCTCGTCTATGAAATTTACCTTTTTTTTCTGCTGCACTTCATCATTACATCCCCTTCAAGAAGATGAATTTGTTCTATGATTTCCAAGCAATCATGTTAAAGTAATGCTGTATAAATTGTATAAAACACTGGCCACTAGACATGCTCATGATATCAATCTGCAACAAAGAAGAATCGAGTTGCTTTGTGGTTCAACCAAGCTATAGAGCAATTTTACCCATTTTCAGGTTCCTATAAATCTAATAAAATAAAATGTGATGTATGCTGTTTGGGTTGGAATGAATATTCTATCTAGCCTGGAGTATAGTAATAAAAATCCACATAGAAAAACATGTAACTATGCACATGGAAACAGATAAGCACCAACAAAATCAGCCAATGCTGCTGCTCAAGAGGCTAACACCAACATGATATGTTGCTCAAAATTCTTTGTCAAGAAGCTTCAAGTGGAACACTGTATATAAATCCCTGTGTTCTCCAATATGGTAAGCTCCTTACCAACTCTTTATGTAAATTACATGTATAGGCTTCCCATGCAGCAACTGCAGCGGAAAATTTTGACCAGTCAAAGGAATGTTGCCAGTCATCATTGCAACTGGCGCTGCCGAAGACCATCTTCGCCAGTTGATGATCCTTCAAAACAAGAGATTTCAGGGTACTCATTTTCTCTTGTTGTAATGGTGATAATTGTACTACTTTGCCAGTCTTCACTTCAAGTTCAGAAGTTAATTCTGAGGCTTTCCAATAGTAGAATTGCACAACCTATTTCACAATGAAATATATTCAGGATCTCACAGAAACAAAATCAAAGTTCTCATTCTAATAATCGTGAACTTTGACTAGTCTATTGTCCAGATAAGACTTCCACAGAGTCTACCCTAAATATAGACAGAAAAACAGTAACACAGATCAGCATGTGCAAGATTTCTGTATCATTCACAGTAACATAATCAACATTTCAAAAAGGGTTTTTGAAAAGGAAAAATTTTGTATAAGAAATATCAAATCAAGCAATGCATATGATAAGCTACACCCAATTTACTAGAATATATTGAATGGTTTATCAAATTTCTTGGGCTAGGCAAGCTGACACTTGACTCCCAAGACATGGAGAGAAACTGTAATTAAGTCAGACAGCAAAGAAGCAGATAAAGACTGGCTTAATTGAGAATTCTCCACATATCATCACCTGGTTCATTTTATCACCACCTAATTCCATATTTTACACTACACGCAATGCTCACTAAGTTTATTTCTTAATGTTGGGGGATAAAATATAACTGAAATAGGAAAAAATTCAACAAGATATTTATTGATACTCTTATAATCGAGGTTATGGTGTTTAATGTCAAAGAAAAAATCCATGTCTTACTTTACATCCAGCAAGCACTAAAAAGGCAACTCCTAGTAGAAGTGCTAGAATTATTCCAAGTATTTCAGCAGTCCCTTCAGAGTTAAAAAAGGTAGAACCAACAAGCATTTGGTTAATAACCTGAAGTAAGTGCAATATGTTGAAAAATTCCTGTTCAAACAAATCATTTTTCCATGCCAGTTGTAATGACTCCATAAGTAGTTCTGTGAAATCCGAAAAGGAGTCGTTTCCTTGAGAAGAATAAACATCAAATCCAAGCACATGTATTCTTGCATAGCATATGTCAAATCCTGACTGTTGATCAGATGCTGGTTCCAGAGAAAACCAGTACATATTGCTGGATGCCAGCATAGGGAGTTTTGGACCAGGCACATCGTTTGAACTATTTAAGATGTTCTCTGATAGAAGGGAAATGAGTTTAGAATCCTCATCATGTGTGCTATCACGGCTAAACCATAATGTAAGGGTAAGTCTTTCACCTTCAATTATCTGTGAAAGAATCTAAAAAATTAGTACCAAAAACAGGACTAAAGTAGCCAGTTGGATAGGACCACAGCAGCACACATTAGACCAACAGTAATCATTAAAAATAAGGATCAAAACAACTAGAACCACCATAAAATAAAGAATAAACCACGAAATCCACAAAGACACTAAGAACTGGATCGGCTGGTAAGCTTGGGAGACTCAAAAAAAAATTATGGTGCTAGTGACCTAGGAATAAATTCAAATACCTCATCAACTGAATGAACATTGCGACAGTCAGCTGTATATATTGAGACATCCTGATAAAATATGATCATAAAAGAAGTATCACTAAAAAGAATCACACTGTCAGACAGACAATCCATCAGTAGCATCAGTGTTAATTGGTTCATTAAAAGCAGTAAAAAAATCTACTTATTATGCATCCTAACTGGGGATTACTATACTCAAAATCGGGTATAGATATTTAAAAAGCTCTTCCAAATCCTTGCTTTCTGAGTAAGTCATGTCCGGACAAGAAAATGCTACCACAGGAAGCACACTTACCCCGGCCCTGGGAACAACAGTTTTAGGCTCTCCATCCTGGAAGTGAAAGAGTCCACCTTTGAAATCTTTGCCATAACTATTCAAATAACAGACTGCCTGTTTTACCAAAAGAAGCATAAAATACCATCAGAAGGAGTAAATAATCACATAACACAAAGTAGACTGCAAAGCAAGAAGAAAAGATAATAAAGAAATCACGGCATAGAAACATATGGAATGAAAGGAGAAAGTGTGTGTCAATGCTACTACTTAGTTACCGTAAAGTCCCTTTGTCTGAGGTAGGGCCTATTATCATCACTATGCCACCCAATACTTGATCCTTTACTCCAGCTGATAAATTTTTAAAAAATAATAGCATCAACCATCAGCGTCAGATAGCCAATGATAATGATTTGAGATAAAGCAAGAAAACGTATCATCTTTATAATCTATACATCCCAACCCAGTTCTGCAAATGCATCGAAAATAAAAATCGAGATCAAGAAAAGCAACAGGAAGCTGAAATTGGGCGTACCTAACTAAACCAGTGAATTCAACAACGAGCTCAAGCTCACAGCCAAAGAACTCCTCCACTTTCTCCCTCAACCGCTCTATCAACAAAAACAGTGAGAACCCAGAAACCAATTACGTAAGGATAAAAGGAAAACGAACAGTTAAGATCAAAAGAATGTATTTTTATTATTATAATTATTAACCTCTAATAGGCACAAAAGGGATGACGAAATGGGGACAATTAGTAGCAACAAGATGAGAGAGTGTGGTGGAGAAGACGTTGGGTCTGTATCCGACAGTGCTGTTACTCTTGTGGATGAATTCCAATTCTTTGCATTCCTCCAGAGATAAGAAATGCTCCAGGATTAGACGTCGCTGCTTCCTCTCTGCCATTTTCTTTTCCTTGCCACTGATTCGTTTGTTTCTTAAGCAATGAATGTGTCAACAGTAACTTTAATATTTTCTTAAATCTAATTTTGCTTTTATTTTAGTAGGCTGAAAAGTAATAAATTATAGGGCAAATTACTACTTGCACCCTATATTTTGACCTAATACACTATTTCATTTTTAATATTTAAAAAAATATTAATTCATCATTGACATTTGTAAATTCGTGTACTATTTCATCCCTAACAGATGACTAATGAGTATTAACTGTTGCAAATGTCATGGATGAATAAGTATTTTTTCAAATTTCATGATGAAATAATATAGTAGATCAAAACACATGGGACAAATAGTAATTTACTCTAAATTATATTTAGTTTTGTTTTGAAGATATAAATTATATTTAGTTAATTTGCAGGGTTTAGAAGAAAAAAGTGGGAGTAAAGTAAGATAAAGATTTAAAGTAAAATTTGAGAGTTTGAGTTTTATGAACAGATAAGATATATGTCTGCTATTGAATTTCAAAATTATCAGAGTTTATATATATAGTCTCAAACTCCGGTCTCGAATTTCAAAATAATCAGAAGTCTTATGTCTGGTCTTGAATTTCAAAATAATTAGAGCTCTTTTATGTCTAATCTCGAATTTCAAAATAATCAGAAGTCTTATGTCTAGTCTTGAATTTCAAAATAATTAGAGCTCTTTTATGTCTAATCTTGATTTTCAAAATAATTATAGCTCTTATGTCTAGTTTTAAATTTCAAAAAATAATCAAAGATCTTACGGCTACCGGTTACATAGGGACATTAAAGAAAAAGAAATTGTAGGTATGTTGCCGGAACAAGAATTTTCGTCAACTTATTACTCTATACACCAAAAAAAAAATGGTGGCTGTTGGCTGGCTGTTGCCAAACAAGAATTTCCAGAACAAGAATTCAAAATAATCAAAGATCTTACAGCTACCAGTTACAGAGGGACATTAAAGAAAAAGAAATTGTAGGTATGTTGCCGGAACAAGAATTTCCGTCAACTTATTACTCTATACAACAAAAAAAAAAAATAGTGGCTGTTGGCTGTCAACTGGTTGATTCTACAAAATGGTAAAGCAAAAGTTGTATCCAGTATCTTTGCTACTCCTGATACTGTATACAAAATCCTTTTTATTACGTTGGCTCAAAATTATCGTCTGGATCTGATCATTTCGTTAACCAAAAACAAGCTTGAATTATGTGAATTGCCACTGATCTTAACTGTTTGTCGTGTAACAAAACTTGAGAACAAAATGTAAGAACAAAAGTTGAATTAAGGATGAGGTTTCCACCTAGTGTGAGTGTTCATATGATAAGACAACAAAAACGAATTGAGAACACAAGGATTTGCCCAGAGAGAACTGAGAAGTTTCTCTTCCCTTTTGTCCCCTCTACTAGTATCAAGTGTAAAAGTCTCGAATCTTGCCGCTCTTTACATTTGCTCCAAACTCATTGCAATTGCAGCCTACCCCTTCAACAAAATACTCTCTCTCTCTCTCTCTCTCTCCCTCTCTTCCTAAACTGGTCAAGCTGACTTGTCCACCACTGTATGATCAGCACTTTGCTGATGTTCTTCCTTCGTCACAGCTTTTCCATCCGCAATTCCATTGCAATCTTGTCTTTGAGTCTTTCCATCTGATTTCTCTTTTGGAGAAGCACATGTACCATGATTCGATCTCCCTGGCCCATTTTCCTTATCTTGCAATGATGCTGATGTCTCCACAGTAAAGTTAGCTTCGTTTGCATTTGGCATCTGTGGAGACGATGCGTTGCCAGAACCTGGTGGAGGAAGGAAAACACCAGTGCCGGGTACAGGGACAGGGAGACGGTTAGGAGGATGCCTTGGGGGAGCAGCTGGCCATCCAGTTGAAACAGATGGGACAGGAACCGGAGCGGGGAAAGGCATTGGAGCTGCTACAGGGGCAGTCACAAATATTGGTTGGACACCATTTGGCGGAGGAATTTGTGGTCGAATGGTCGGTGCTGGCAGTACAGCAGTGGATGGAATTGGTGCATAATGCTTGGGCACAGAATGACGAATGTGGTTCGGTGATCTACTTGCTGGCGGACCCCAGTGGGAAGATGGGGATGCAGCAGATGAAGTTAGCCTCTGGCCATCGCTTTGTGCAAATTTTTTGGGTTGAGATTTGGTGAAGGTAACAAGCATGCGCTGTTTCCAGATGGCAGGAATTGAATGCTTAGCAAAATCTGTGGATTTGCCTTGCATCACAAGAAGGGATCTGTTGTAACAAAAAGAGAATACGAAATCAAGGACTAAGAACCAAGTCCCAATGACAAGTAACGGTCAAGAAGAAATACAGCATTGCTAATGCACATCATACCAATGTTGGAAAGTTAAATGTAGTCCAAGCACCAGGCTATAATGGTATTTTTTTCAGATAAGAGGATTATGCAAATAGGAGGGCCAAAGGGATCAAAAAGATTACCCAGTTCCAAGAGATAGCTTCAGAGAGCCTCTGTAATCCCCAGGATGGTCTGCTGTAATTACTCTCCCAAAAGTCAGGTCACATTCTGTCAAGAAAAGTACAGAAATGGGCTTTCCAAACCATGGAGGCCACATGTGAGGCTGTGAGTGATCACCCTGTAGAATTTTCCACTATAAGATTAGCTTAGCTTGCATAATCTATGGTGGTCAGCACTAATACAGAGAATACTATAATCAGTGACCTCATTATATATGTCAATTATGCAAGAGTCTGGCTTCATGGTCATAATCTGCATGCTGACAAAACGTTCAATAACTTCCTGCAGCAAGGTTGGAATGGATTCTATTTTCCGGTCTGTATTAAATATTTAGCAGGAAGTCAACAAGAAAGTTCAAACATTACAAATATCATATACATACACAAGTAAAATGAGTAGTTTTATGCAAGTTATAACATGCCTTTGGAGGTGCCTGCAGTATTTTCTTCTTCCGCAGGTGCATCAGCTATTGGCAGACCCAATTGAATCATCTCTCTCCCATGTCCCTTCATTGGTCTCTTGGACACAACATATATCTGGCCTGCTTCTCCACAAGAAAAAAAAATTAGCAGCGGTTGACATACACATCAAAAGCATATACCTTTGACCATCATAAAACAGACAGAAGCAATAGTAACATTAATTTTTTTTAACGAACACACTAAATTATCTTAATACATATTTCACGACATTAAATTTGTTATGCAAATATAATAAAAGCTTCCCAAACTTTTAGAACCAATAAAATTATATTTAAGTACAGAAGTAGCTACAACAAAATACATAACAGCCAAAATTGCTGGCAAGCAGTACTTTATGGTTGGAAGTGCACGCAGTATTAGAAGTGAGATTAGCATTTTGCAAATGCATTTTAAAAAAGCTTCTATTTGTTCATTTAGGCTATGTATCTAGTGGCAAACTGGCATGGTCGCAAAAGCAGGTATCCCTAGGAGTCAAAGATAAAGATAAACAGATGCCGGATCTCTTACAATTACGAATTGCTTTTCAAACATGATCATTTCACACACTCTAAGCACCAGACTCTTGTCCTTCTCACAGAAACAATAGCTGTATTTCCATTAACATTTAAAACATCAAGATGGTCACAACAGAAGTCAAAAAATATAAAATAAAATGAAAGAAACAGAGAAGATCCAAAGTACTCAAGTCGATAGCATTTAAGCAGTTGAAACATGAAAGTTGGTTTTCTGGATGTCAGTGTCTGCCTCGCCAAAGTGGGACCATAAATATGACTTTCTACTTGTGCAGATTAACCACGAAGTTATTTACATCAGAAGAAAAGGAGAAAACCACTACAACTCCAAACAGAAGACCAAACATAGAGGATCTCTTCTACAAAAAACATTCATGCAATTGGATGCAGCCCACCAATAAAATTCAATAAAATGTCTTCTTTGGCATTTTCAGCAAAAACGATACGCTGAATGTTCTTTTGCAGTTTTGTTTAAACTGGGAAAGACAGGAAGAAAACACAAGTTGTGCTTGTAGCAAGCATGGAGACACACATTCCTATGAACATGTATAAATATAAAAATCAAATGACAAGAAGAAGAGGTTTGTGTAGATACCAATGCTCTGCTTTTGAAATTATTGGTTTTATAACAGAATCGTTGTCACAAGAGGTGTTGCCATATGGGTTACCCACATCAGCATGACCAAAGTAATACATAGAGTTGGCATCACCAACAAAGGAAAAAAAATAATACCCATGTGCACTTCTTTATAAGAGACAAGACTTCTAAAACATGCTACCTTGAGTTGAGTAGTTTATGACAAAACAAGTTTAGATACTACTTCATACGTGATTACAGATTTTTTGATAACCAGCTTAAATTTCATCATGCCACAAAACTTCTTAGAAAGAAAGGTGTATTGAAGAATATAGCAAGAATTGCTAACTTCGAACTTAAAGAAGGGTAAAATAGTTAGCTTGCCTTGAAAATGTCCTTTTCTGCCTGCGGCTCTCAAATCATTAACCAATGAAACAAGTTTTGAAACTTGCACATCATCAAGAAATTGTTCATACAATTTCAGTCCATCAACCACATTAACCTAGGGAAAACATGTGCAGATCTTAGAAGTAAAATAAACAGGAGAAACTGAAGCAGTAATCCAAGAGAAGCTATGAATTCAATCAGGATTTCAAAGAAATAAATGCCTATAAAATTGTTACCGCTTTTCCATCAACTATCTCTGAACCAACAAATGTTTTCGGAGTTGTAGTAAGGTTCTGCTTGACATTCTGATTTTGAATGGAATGCGAATCATTCTCTGGTAAGATACAGCAAGATCTCTTAGTGCCAAATGCCAAATAACCCCCCAAAAAGACATATGTTGTCTTAAGACACTTAAAACACAAGGCAGATTCCCTAAGAATAAAACAAGAATATGGGAACACATATATATTCAAATTATAGGCATAGCAAATGAACTTGAGGCATGAGAAATTACTCAGCCTTCAACAGGAAATTTAACAATATATGAGTTTAAAGGATGGTATGTTAATGTAACCTTTAGGGCTACAGTGCTCATCCACAGCATCAGCTTCAGCTTCAAAATTCCCAGACAAGGTTTCTTCTGAATTTCCTGAGCTCTTCAAGTTATCTACATGTGGTTCTGAAGCACCATCTACTCCCATAACAGGGAAAAGATAAGTACGGATGTTTTCCAGAAGATATTTAAAAGCATAAATAGTAGTTTCCGGTATCTTTCAATTCAAAATTTTGACTTGTAATACATTTGATTGATGAATGGAAAAGATAGATTCAATCTAAAGATAGCATATTCAAAGTTATAACTGGCAAATATAGATTCAATCTAAAATTAGCAATCTGCAGATGATAAAACACTTTCCTAATCAGACTCCTCAAGATAACTTAATTTGCAACTAACCAAAAAAGCACCTTTTTCATTCATTGATCCACCACAAGATTCATATAGCGAAAAATCATTGAAGCAAAAAGCACAACAAGAAGAAAATTTGCTATTATATGAACATCAAATCCTTTAAAAACACAAAATTTTAAATGAATATTTACAGATAATAAACATATTTCCACCATATCAAAGCTATAATAATCTAGCAATCATCAAGCATATAAAAACCAAGAGTCACAAACTAAATACATACAAGACAATTACCTTTCTTATCATTAGAAAGTGCCAAACTCTTATCCTCCAATTTCTCCCTATCACCAACTGATTTGATCTCCTCAAATTTCTCATTCTCTACATTCCCTGAAGAATTACCATCCAAAGAATGACTCTCTGCACTATAATTAACAACTTCTTTCACTACTTCGCCACCACCTCTCTGTCCTTTGTTAAACCCTGCACTAGAAGATCTTTTATAGTCCTTTCCACCCATTTTGGGCTGATCATAATAATACCTATGTGGTTGCTGCTGCTGCTGCTGTTTGCGTACCGCCACTTGCTGCAATGCAAGAATCACCTCCCCAACTGAAAAATATTGCTGCATATGCAGCACAGGGTTCCAATTACACCTCCTCTGCTGTATGCTCCCTATCACTATGTCATACTCTCCAGGTTCTCCAACCGCTCGCAAATGGTGGCATAGTGAGTCAATAATTGCGTTGGCAGCAGCAAATTCACCCCTCAACCATGAAATAAACCCATCACGCTCATCCACAGGAAACCACTGGTGGCGATGGTGGTGCTGCTGGTGGATCTCATTTCCAACCCCACCACCATTAGCACCACCAACTCCGCCACCGCCACCAGCAGGAAACTGAATTTTGTCTGATATAACCACATTTCCCGGTGGCATTGCCATTTTGATATACCCAGTCAACTAAAAATCAAAAACTACCAAAAACAAAGCATAACAAGAAACATCCCAGATCTAATCTGATCACAAGTATCACTTGCACCAAACATAAAATGTAAAATTGTAAAATTTCAATCAATTTAAACCAGATCACGTGAAATTAATAACCAAAAAGGAACGACTTTGTGTATATATCACACAATTGACCCACTTTAATTCTGAATAAATACCCACGAAATTAATAACAAAGAAAGTAAATTTAAGATAAAACAACAACTGGGTATTCAATTTCGAACCGATCCACGAAGCTAAACAGCAAAATTTAAGAGAATTATAAGCTTCAAAAAGTAACTAAAATGCAAATGTATAAAAACATGAGGTGAATTAAGCAGATCTGACAAACCCAAAAACAGAATTAAAATAAAACAGTGTTAATTATGAGTTTATCTTTCAAAAGGGTACTAATTTAACACTAATGCTAAAAATTAAAGAACAAAAAAAAGGATCTAGGGTTTGAGTAATCTGTTACGGGTGTTTTGAGTGAGTGTACAGGGAGAAAGGGAAATGGCTTATAGACTACGCATCATCAAGTGTAATGTATATACCATAACATATATGTATTTGTCATCTATATGTATATATATACATATGCAAGCGTATATGTAATTTTATGGAAGCTTTTCTCTGTTTCTAGTGTTTATGTTTCTCTTTTATCTGTTTTTTTTTTGGGAGCTGTAGCTTGTAGCCTTAGTATAGTAGTAGCCTAGCAGTAGTGTGAATAGGACTGGGATGAGAATATTCTACCGTTGATGAGGGTATTTTGGTCATTTACATGTTGATGATCATTGAACTGTTTTTGTGCTTGGAACTAGTTTTGGATTTTTAGGAGTTTTCCGTGTTTAGGGTTTTATTATTTAGTTACCAAAATCATGTCTATATTTTGCTATTTTTTTGAAAGAAAATTAATGAGGGGAGTTTTAATTAATTTTAGGGTTAAACTTACTAAAACTTGGATGAGTTTTTAAGGGAATTTGGATTTATTGTTGCTTTTTATTTTGAGTCATTTTACAATACAAACATGTGCATCTATACAAATATAATTAGAATCGTTAGATTAGTATTAATCTAATTATAATCATTGATAAATTTTATAGATATTGGTATATAAAAATTATCAGTGGTTATAATTAAATAAAAACAAATTCAACAGATTTAATTTCATTTGTATAGATACAAACGTTCGCACTATAGTAAGAGTTTTTTTTTTTTAGAAGAAATAACAGCTTTATTAGACTAAGCTTTCATAAGCAAGAACAGGAATAAGAAAACCAGGGTGAGAGACCCACTCGTGAACATAATCCGTAGTTAAAGCAGCCTAAGCACATGCATGGGATGCAAAATTTGCTGACCTACGAATGAAGTGAAGATGCACATTCCTAAAATGCTTAAATAACTCAACACAATCATCTATAACTAAGCCAACAGGGGACCACTTGTAAGCAATCAGATTCAATAACACAATTATCCAACCCAAGTGATTGCAATCAGCTTAAAGCCTCATTAATGCTAACTACTTCAGCTTCATGCGGAGACAACAAAAAAGAAAGCTTCTGAGAACGAGCACGAACAAATACACCAGAAGAATCACGCAAAATACATCATAAACCAGTAGAATTAGTCTGCGATGAGACAACTAAACTAACATTTAATTTTAGCTCATGAGACGATGGTTTGGACCAAATGATATCGCCTTCATCGAGACAAGTAGAATACTGAAAAACCACCGAAGAAGCCTTTTAAGCAGCTTGCCAATTAGAAATTGAATGACCAACTCTATTAAGGAGTTGAGCGAAAGATAAAGAGAAGTCTTTCCACACTTTATCATTCATGTTCAACCATAAGCCATAAATAACAACAACAATAGTAGACGACTCTTCCAAAGAAAGCCGAGAAAACAGAATGTCAAGACACTCCAATAAGGACAAACTAGGATCAAAATCAACATCAACACCCACACGAGACCAACAGTCTGAAGCAAAAGGACATAAAAATAGAATGTGCACAATTGTTTCATGAAAAGAATTACACACTAGACAAACAACATTGATATACACATGTTTATATCACAAAGCACCTCTGGTTAGCAAGTAATCATAAGCACCTCGCCATAAAAAATTCTGAATCTTCCCAAGAATTTTTAACCTCTAAATAAGATTTCACACCTTATAAGGAATTACATCAAAAGAACCATAAATTACCTTGTAACAACTTCTAACGGAAAAATAACCTTTCAAATCAACACACCAGAACCAACCATCATCTCTCACACGATTATTGACAGAAATTTTAAGAATATTAGAAACATCTAAAGAAGAAAACAAATCTCTAATAAGATCAAGATCCCATTGACAAGTACCTGGACATAATAGGCTATTAACCTTAGCATGAGCAAGACCATCCAGACAAGGAGTAGTACTAAGACCTAACTCAGTAGAATAAAACCAAGGATCACCCCAAATCAAAGTACTGCTACCGTCACCCAATCTTTTACGAGCACCCATACTAAGAATATGCTGACTCGCCATAAGACTCCACCAAAGATAACTGGGATTGTTTCCAATCTTAGCATTCAGAAAGCTTGAATTTTTAAAATATCTTGCCTTAAAAACACAAGCAACCAGGGAATGGGGATTATCAAGGAAACACCAAGATTGCTTAGCAAGCATAGCAAGATTGAATTGATGAAGACTCTTAAAGCCTAACCCACCAAACTTCTTAGGCTTACACAATCTCTCCTAACTCATCCAATGAATGCCTTTAAAAGAGTCAGTACCCCCACACCACCAATATTTATTCATCATCTTCTCAATTTATAAACATAAATAAGATGGAAGAAATAATATTTGCATAACATAATTAGGAATAGTTTAGGCTACACATTTCAACAAAACTTCCTTCCCACCCCGAGATAACTTCTTATAATACTAATTATGAAGCCTTTGCCAAACTTTATCTTTAATAAACTTAAACACTGCCATATTGTTCCTACTAATCTCTGTAGGCATACCAAGATAAAATCCATGATTTTGCACTTCTAAAATAGCCAACAACCCAACAATCTCTGATATCGTCTCCAACCAAACATTCTTACTGAAAATAATTGAAGACTTATCATGATTAATTGTTTGACCCGAAAGACCTTGAAATAAATGTAAACAATCCTTAACCCGTGCACATTCTTGAATATTAGCTTGAAAAAATAAGAAGCTATCATCGACAAAAAATATATGGCTTATAAATGGCGAATTCCTAGCCAAACAGCAACCACTGATCCTTTTTTCAGTTTCTATCTTGCTCAATAAAGCACTCAAAACTTTAGTACACAATATGAAGAGATAAGGTAAGAGGGGATCGCCCTGATGTAAACCTCTTCCTGGGATCACTTTACCAACATCAAAACCACTGTTTTTAACAGTATATTCAACCAACGAGACACAAAAAAAGAATTTTATTAACCCACCTTTCATTAAAACCCATACGAATAATAACCTGCCTCAAGACTTACCACTCTAATCTTTCATAAGCCTTCGATAAATCAACCTTCAAAGCAACCCATCCTTTCTTTCCTCATCTTTTATTCTTAAAAGAGCGTAAAATTTCAGCGACCAATATAACGTTATCTGTGATACTTCTACCCTTCACAAAAGCACCTTGATTCTTTGAAATTAAAGAAGATAGAAGAGAGCGGAGATGATTTACAAGAACTTTAGAAAGAATTTTATAAGAAAGATTACATAATGAGATTGGTCGAAGATCACCCATGACTTTCACCTTTTTTTTTTGGAATCAAAACAATAAACGTTTCATTCAAATGACGAGGGAAATAACCATTTGTCATAAAAGAATCACAAAACTTAAAAATATCATCACCCAAAATAGACCAGAATTGCTAATAAAAACATGGATTCAACCCATCCGGGCCAGGTGCCTTGTCTGAGTGCATACTAAATACCGCTTCCTTTACTTTTAGAGAAGAAATTGAACTCAACAATAATTCATTCTGAACAGAAGACACTGAAGGAACAATGTAGTCTAAAATATCCATGGACTTAAAAATAATTGAGAAATAATCAACTATTACTTGATGAACTCGACTAGAATCATTCTGCCATACCCTAAAGCTATCTTTAATGCATTTAAACACATTATGTCTTCTTCTACCCAAAGTAAAAGAATGGAAAAACCTCGTGTTCACATCACCATCATGAAACCAATATTGCTTAGCTCGTTGCCTCCAAAAACTCTCTTGTTGAATAAGGAGCTCTTCATATTTCTTTTGAGTCTTCAAAAAATTGGAAACACCTACAACATCAGTCCGAGATCGCAGAGACTTGGGATGATTATAATATCTATCCAGATCAAGCCTAAAACTGCGGGGAATAGGAAGCACCCCAAATAGAGAGCAACTCAGAACAACGCCGAAGTTTAATATCAAAAGGCAACAAAATATTATCAGACCAACTTTGACTAATAATCTATCGACACTCCTCAATGTGAGCCCATGCATTCTCAAAACAAAACTGATTAAACTTTCTAAAGAAGAAAAACCTTGAACATCCAATAGGAGAGGAAGATGGTCAGAAGTGGACACGTCCAAAACCTTAATTAAAGCCAAATCAAATAATTGGAGCTAAGAGTCAGAAGCAAAACCTCGATCTAACTTTTCCTGAATCCAATTATGTGAGCCCCTCGAACGTTCCCATGTGAACTCGTTACCCACAGAAGTAATTTCAAACAACCCACAATCCAAAATAGTCTCACGAAAACCATCAAGCAACCAATCTGGATAAGGCACGCCCCCAAACTTCTCAAAACTATAATGGAGATCATTAAAATCTCCAATCACATACTAAGGAAGAGAAGATTTAAAAGCCAAAGAACGAAGAATATCCCAGGATTCAACATGTCTTGCTCTTTCTGGATTCCCATAAAAACCTATTAATCTCCAAGAAGTAGAATTAAAAGAAGAAATACTAACATCAATAAAAATTTTAGAAGAGCCCATAACATGAACTTCGAAAGAACCAATCCAACAAAGGGCCAACCCACCACTATGACTCACACTATTAACAACTTAAACATTATCAAAACCCAATTGATTCATAACTGAAACAACTTTTTCAAGCGTAGCCAATGTTTCACTTAAGAAAAGAAACTTGGGTTTGGTTCGAAACACCAAGTCCCTTAAAAAATGAATTGCACGTGGGTTGGCTAGCCCATGGTAATTCCAAGCTAAAAGACTCATTGGGATAGGCAGGTCTGATTATCAGGTCCCACTTCTGGTCCAAAAACAGAGGCCTCATCAATATATATTAACTCTGGCCCAACTGAAGTAACAAGATTATTGTTAGAAATCTCAGATAGGATAGATTTCCTTCTTCTTTTAGAATCCAAAATCACAACTGTATTTTGAACTGTTTGATCTGGTGGATTGAAACAGCTAAAGAATCATTATTCTCTTGATCCACATTCAAATTTGAAATAACCAAACTGTTTCCTTGATTCAAGGGATTATCCTGTATCAACCACGAACCGCTTGCTATTGGATAACCACCAAAATTAGCATGCCCCAATGATGATGACTTAGAAACACGAGTCTGAACAGCATCCAGCAAAAGCTCACTCTCAAAACGCAACCAACGTTCACCAAATTGATTGATAGCACGTCGTAGAGGAGCCCGAAGCCAGCTCCCATATTGTTTCTCCACATTACCACTTTCAGACTGAAACACCTTCTCACAAAACTTTTCAGAATGACCCAATAAACCACACACAAAGCAAAAAATGGACAAACACTCATATTTAAACTCTACACAGAACCACTCATCTCGAACACGTTTAATCATCATCCTACATTTTAGAGGCTTAGATACATCCACACTCACCCTTAAACGAACAAAAGAACGCCATAAACTAGTGTAATTATTTGGATTTAAATTGACAAAATTGCCAATATGCAGAAAAATAAGAGCCTTTTATTTCAACTGAAAAATATGCTTTCTCAAATTTTTTGGAACGTCTTTTTTGCATTTGTATTAATTGAAAAATTGGAAAAAAATAATTAAATTTAATATTACTTTCTGATGATTCAATGTAAATCTTTTTGAATTATCATAATGAATCTTTGATAGGTTTTTTTTTTAATCATTATGGTTGGACTACTATTAAATTTGATCAAATTTTTTATCGAGTTGGATAAGTGTTTGAAGCTATAGAAAGTCCAACTTAGACAAATATATATATATATATATATATTGACATCAAACTCAACTTATATTTCTAAACTTATTGAAGTCTCAAATTTTTACATGTTAATTTTAATTTTTTCAAAAATATTTTGTTATTAATAATGATAAATAACAATCATAATTTTTACATTTATGCATATAAATTTTTTTTATCAACACTAATAATGTAACATCGCAATTCCAAAAAAAAAATGATGAATTTAATTTGTATATAAGAAGCTTAATAAACTATTACAGGTAGCAAAACAAATTGATTTTTGAGCCGTTTATACATTTAGTTTTATCTTAATACCTTGAAATATAAAGTTAAATATTATGTGAAATTAAGAGTTATGTTGTGATTTCTCATAAATATTTTAAATGTTAAAAGATATAAATATTTAAATATAAAAATTATATTTAAACTTTTTTTTTTATTCTTTCCTTCACGATGAAAAATTAATCACTTCAATCAGTTAATCGAAATGAACTTTTAGAATTCATGTGAAAGTTTAAAGGAGCCACCTCTAAAATTCATACAATATTAATTGGACGTGTAATTAGGGGGGTATAGGTTTTAATTTGTATACAAGGACTGTAGTAGGTAATAGGTTTGGTTTTCTTAAAAAAAAAAAAAAGTAAAGAGGGTTTGGTTTTGGTGGACTTTAGCTTCGATGGGGAGACCACATCGGACGCTTGACTATGATTCATAACTTGCCGAGTGAGGTAAGGTCGTGGGCTGTTAGTTGTGGCCTGATATGGACCTTTTTAAAAAATGCTGTGATTTCGATGGGTTCCTTTATTTTATTTTTTTAGTCAGAATGGGTTCTTATTAAGAAATGGTAAAATTACGATATCTTTACATAGATATATCAAAAGTCAAAAAAAAAAATTTAAAATATTATTGATTTAAAATTATTTTAAAATTATTTTTTTAATTTTTTTCTTTTAAATATAATTCATCCCTCCTATTATTAGAATTATCTTTTTTTTCCAACATTTTTTTTTCAACTTTTTTTACTTTATAATTTTTTTCAACATTTATTTATTTTTATCTTATTTTTATATATTGTTTTTTAATATTTTTCTACTGGCTTCATCTGTTTTTCTTCTCAAC
>CATIWM010184052.1:0-14836 GCA_949671775.1 Mallotus repandus
GGAAAAATGAAAAATGAAAAAAAGAGAAAAATAAGGAGAAAATAAAAATAAATAAAAAAATAAAAATCAATGAGAAACAAAATAAAAAATGATAAAAAAGAGAAAATAAAAGGCGAAAAGAAAAATTGGGAGGAGAGAAAAAAAATCTACATAAAATAAGACACTTTTAAAAAAAGGGGAAGTATGTAATTATTTTTTACATTTTTTAAAAATAGGACATTTCTTTATAAACCAATAAAAAAATTAGCTCAATTCTGTAATTTATTTCTATAATTAAAATGTCTATAATTATATGAAATAATTTTGAAATAATATTAAGAGTTTAAAAAATTTTAATAAAAATAATTTTAGAGACAATTTTTAAATTGTTTTTTTTTTTTTTTTTTTTGGGGAAGGGGCAATATAATCCAAATGAGGAACATTATTGTTAAAAAAAAAAGAGGAACATTAAGTTTGTTGAAAAAAAAAAAAAGATAAGGACTAATTAACCTCGCACTAAACTTTAGGGGGGTAAATAGTACCTTCTCCCGCGGAGAATTTCTTCAGTCTGCGTCTCTGTTTTCTGCACTTCTAGTCTCTCTGCAACCAAAGGGGAGAATTAAAAAAAAAAAATAGAAGTTTTTAAAAAATGGCCGCGATTAGCCATTTTTGTACAGGAATGTCATCCTGGAACTTGACCGATATTTCTATTTTGGAATCATCAGTTACCAACAGAAGAAGAAGGAGGCGTTTTTTCTCCGAAAAGCCAGTCTTTGCTATTAGATCGATGGCCATAACTGAGCAGAATCCTCACAAAGGGGAATTTTCTTCTCCAAATGGACCTTTAGCTTCCGTGAGTTCAGTTGGTTTTTTCTGTATGTGCTTTACTCTGTTTGCTTTCTGATAGAAAAGAAACAAAGGGAATTAGATATCCTTTTACTAATAACAAATTTCCGCTCAATTCGTGTAATTTGTTGCTCACTCTTCTTGGGTTTGGTTGGTATTATTGCTAATATTGATAGGAATCCTGTTATTATTCATGGTTCGGCGCAGAATAAAATTGCATTGAATGCCTTGTTAAGGGTGGAGCATATATATTTGCTTGTTGGTAACCAAAAGATACTCAATTGTTGTTGTTAGGACAATCTGAACACTCCTGTTGATGTTCTGACCAGCAGCCAGATACAGGGACATAAAAATCTGAATTCAAAATTTCAAAGAAAAACAAAAATAGTTTGTACAATTGGTCCTTCTACAAGCTCACGTGAAATGATATGGAAACTAGCAGAATCTGGAATGAATGTGGCTCGCCTAAATATGTCACATGGAGACCATTCATCCCACCAGAAAACCATTGATCTTGTAAAGGAATTCAATGCTCAATCTCATGACGAGGTTATTTCCATCATGCTTGACACCAAGGTATACTCTTTGAATTAATACTCAATAACTGATTTCTTCATATGTAATCTGTATTTCATATTAATTACATGCAAGTTTAAAATTTGTGCACATTTTTTTGATGTCAATCAAAGTACACATGATGTTTTATTAACCAAGATTTTATAAATATTTTTTATTTTTATCTTAATCATGCCAGGAGCCAATTGCATGTTTCTAATATGAAATTTTGACTTCAGTTGTCATCGTTAAATGTTTAGACTTTTACGTTTCTCTTTACCCTGCAGTGGTAGAGGTTTAAATCTTTGCTACTTTGGATTATTAGCATTTCCATTGATCACAAACATTTTGCATTGGACTGCCTAATTACAGTTATTTTCCAATAATAATAATAGGCATAAGGTGCATACCATACAAGTAACAGAGTTGATGATTGTATTGATCTAGCAACTTACTATTCTTGCCAAATTAACTATGTATTTTGCCCAACTTTCGAAGTTTTTTTTTCTTTTTTCATTTTAATTAATGCAGGGTCCTGAGGTTAGAAGTGGAGATGTGCCTCAACCAATTATGCTGAAGGAGGGAGAAGAATTTAATTTCACTATTGAAAGAGGAGTCAGCACGGAAGATACTGTTAGTGTGAATTACGACGACTTTGTAAATGATGTTGAGGTTGGGGACATACTATTGGTGGACGGTAAGTATAATTCTCTCAAATATATTTATAAATGGTGGTTGGAGAGTTGATTTTTTATTTCAACATTTATACAATTAGCAATTTCCCAATCAGCATCAGATTCATTAGGGCTTCGTTTATATAAGAGCTTGAGTGGAGTACACTTTGTGACTTGAATCTTGGAACTGCTGGTCCAGTTCACAGTTCACCATCCAGGTTACAAATGGATACAAGAGCTTAATTGAAATTGTGGTTGTATAGATATTCAAATTTTTATATACTGAGATACTTATGAAACGTTAGTTGTGAAGCATTGGTATTTGTGTTTAGACTTTGGCGTTTCCATCAGACATACTTGTGCCAGATGAATGGCAAAGAAATTACTTGTGTGATTGATGTGATTATGATATCTTGACATGCAAGCCTTGAATAAAATTATTCAATCTGTTTTAAACAATTAGGATTTTAAGATATTGGACCATGTTGGTGGGTTCACTTCATATAAGTTGTTTGGATGCTTAGTTGTGTATGATTTACACTGTCTACTTATTGGAGATTCATTTTGCTGTCTCTGTACTGGAATCAATAGGATCGGAGTCACTGAATTTTATAATGTAACAGAGAGAGAGAGAGAGAGAGTGTGTGTGTATATATATGTATGTTATGCAATTACACTGAATTTCTAGATTGAAAAATTGAGGTAGATGTATTGTCAGAATCAGAAGTCATTAGTTTGTTCAATTCTTCAGTATTTTCTTGTCTGCATCATGATTAATTTTCAAATTCTTGAGGGTAACTGTGCAGAGAACTGGAATCATGTTGTAGTTTAGGTAGCTTGTAACTAAGATTGAGATGATGACAGCTGTATTTTCTTTTATCACTATAGCAGTATAGCTTTTCATTGTTTTTTGAAGGAATTATTTTCCTGAATTTAATTGGTGAAGGCCTAAGTTTTGGCATGTTTGCTAGATATGAGGAGTTATTTTCTTTGAATGTGGTAGGTGGAATGATGTCATTAGCTGTGAAATCAAAGACAAAGGATATGGTTAAATGTGTAGTAGTTGATGGTGGAGAACTAAAATCCAGGCGTCATTTAAATGTGCGTGGGAAAAGCGCAAATCTGCCGTCAATTACAGGTTAATATCTGTATCAATTTGTAATGGTAATTTGCTTTTGTGCACATCTTTAACATCTTCATTGTATGTCTGTTTGGGTCATAAGAACAATGCTGTATTTGACATTTTTCACAGACAAAGACTGGGAAGATATCAAATTTGGGGTGGACAACCAAGTTGATTTCTATGCTGTGTCTTTTGTGAAGGATGCTAAAGTAGTCCATGAGCTGAAAGATTATCTCAAAAGTAAAGTATTTTTCTTCATTGTGATAAGGTGTTTATGTTTCAATTTCATTTGGGTATCCACTTTTCCTTTTTATCTAATAAAGCTGTTACGAAGTTAGTGATCTCCGTGTTTCAGTTTCAATTGGGTATTCACTTTACTTTTTATCTAATCAATCTGTCGTGAAATTTGTGTAGGCTGCAATGCTGACATTCATGTGATTGTAAAAATTGAAAGTGCTGACTCCATACCAAATCTTCATTCTATAATTTCTGCATCTGATGGGGTTAGTTGTAAATATCTTAATTCTCTTCTCTGACTCTACACACTATGCAAATACCCTTTGCACTTGGTCAGAACTTCGGAGTTGTTAGTATCTGTCATTGTGTGTCTGCATGTCCTGTTACAAATTTACTTTTTTGTTGGTTCTATAAGGCAATGGTTGCTCGTGGAGACCTTGGCGCTGAGCTGCCAATTGAGGAAGTACCTCTATTGCAGGTAAGCTGAACTTTATGTGGCTTTTCTAAAACAACATTTCAAAATGCCTATTGATGCATGTTTGTCATATTTCCTCTTTGATTGAGGTGGGTTATGTTAGGGCAGTTGGTAAAAATTAAGTCTACACTTTACAACTTACCCAAATATAGAAAGAGTGTATCTCGAATTTAAGCAAAGGTCACAAAGATTATATTTTCAAATTAAGTTTGACCGTATATCCTTATTAAGGTCTTTAATGGCAAATGTATTATTTTGTTGTCTGATTAAAAGTACATTATATTTCTAGTAAATCTGTTGTTTATTATTGTTTTTTAAGTCATACTTGCCAAGCCAAATATTCAATGTGGAACTCCTACATTTGGCATCATCGAGTCTTAAGATGAATGACCAGATGTTTTTTATTTTATTTTATTTTTTCACCTGATTACTCATGTTCCGAGTTTGGATGGCATTTGAGTCCATTATTCAGACCAAATGAAAATGAAAATTAACTAGTTAAATAAAGTTTTATCATTATTCAACCAGGAAGATGTCATTAGAAGGTGTCACAGTATGCAGAAACCAGTGATTGTAGCTACAAACATGCTGGAAAGCATGATTAATCATCCTACACCAACAAGGGCTGAAGTTTCAGACATAGCAATTGCAGTACGTGAAGGTGCTGATGCAGTCATGCTTTCTGGAGAAACTGCCCATGGAAAGTAAGTGAACTTGGCTCATATGCTTATCAGTCTTTCATGGTTATTTTCGTAATG
Organism: Mallotus repandus; assembly: GCA_949671775.1. NCBI lineage: Eukaryota > Viridiplantae > Streptophyta > Magnoliopsida > Malpighiales > Euphorbiaceae > Mallotus > Mallotus repandus. The sequence goes on from CATIWM010184052.1 coordinate 4,648, forward strand.
TAATTGATGATTTTATATCATTGTATGCCTACGCTGATGCTCCTTCATTCTTCTTCCCCCTTTTATTTCTAAAATAATATAATTACAAATTCCATGTGGCTTGTGATTTCTAATTTGAGTACTTGGATTTCAAAGCTAACTCTCTATTCTATTGTTTTATTTTTTTTTCTTAAATAGCATTTATGCTTAGATCTATGGTATAAGTTCTTTTTTTGTTAAGTACTAATAATGCATCCTGTTTCATTAATGATAGGTCGTGTTAAATTTTAAAAAATTTAAGGTTTTTATTCAATTAATTGAAATAATTTTAATTTTTAAAATATAGTTGTACAACTAAATCTATGAAAAATAATAAATTTCAATTTATGGTAGCTTAATGTATTGGATGCTGAACTTTATTCTTTCCTTATTATTATTTTATGTCATTTTCCTAAGTATCTTCAAAATTCAGGACAATGGTGGTGGATTAGCATTAAGGTCTGGTGCAATCTAATACTGTTATACTTATTTTGGGATGGAAATTGTTCAAGATACCATTATTTAAAGCCTATTATAGACCCAAACTAGACCAAAACCATTAAATTAACGAATTAGAATTGTAGTGATCATTGAATTTTGATTCTTATTGAAATCTAAAAGATATTAACCAACAATGGCATCTGAATTAGTCATTAAAATAAAATAAAGGTATTTCCTAAAGAAATTTTAATTATTATTCCTACAAATCTAGAAATTACTGAAATGTCCTTGCGTTATTGAAAATAACATATCATGATTCTAAGTTTTTTTAACAACTTAAATTTGATATAGTATTTCCTCATTTGTATCATTAGGCATTCTAATCAAGGGCTTAATTTGGCCAAGTTCATACCCTCTGGTGAAATTCACATGAGGTTCTATCTTTTATGGACACACCTAGCTTCTAGGCAAGTTCATTTTCAGAGTGCAGAAAAGTGTGCCTAAGGGCCTAGCATTTTACTTTTTCTATAATTTTAGTTTTTTTTTTCCGATTGTAAATTTTACTTTTTACCATTGTGATTTGATCTTAACCATTGGAATGGTTGTTTCTGTGTCACAATTGGTAGAAAGCATATATATGCACTTGAACTTTCATTGATTGGTCAATTGCATTCTTATACTTTGAGTTTGACCTATCACACACATGAACTTGTAATTTCGTTACTTTAGAATTCCTTTAGTCCCTAAAAATTTTCAAGTGGATATTTCTTTTTCTAGGGACTGAAAAGTGTTTAAAAATATTACAAATTGCAAGTTCAAGTGTACGTTAGGTTGAAGTGAAAGTTTAGGTGCACAATTGACTAATTAGTGAAAGCTCAAGTGCATATTTAATATGCATTTATATCATTTTTTCAATTAAGTCCTATAAGTAATTTTCTTTACAATCAAAATCTATAAGTTTTAAAAAATCTTTTCGTTAGTCCTATATGTTAGTCAAACTAATTTTCCATTAGTCAACTATTAAATTAAACTTATTTCTTACATTTTAGTCCTAAAACTTGAAAATCTTTTATATTTTAAATAAATAATTTTATTTTTATTTATAATTTATTACATTATTTAATTTTCATAATAACTGTATTAACTCATTAAAAATAATATCAAAAAATTAAATATTAAAAATAAAAATTATTTATTCATTTATGTCAACATTATAATTTGTGTTAGATTTTAAATATCTATTGAATTCAATTACATTTGAATTAAATATTTTCAAAAAAAAAAAATGTTTCTTTATGTTAAGCTATTTTATGAAAACATATGTTCACTTATTTAATTGCTCAAATATTTATTATAAAACAATCTATATTAAAGAAATATTGTGTAAAAAAAATTGTCTATTTTAAATTTCATTGAGTTTAAAAATTATTTAAAATATAACAAAAATTATAACATTGACAAAATTGATTGAGTTTTTTCCATATAAAAAAATTATTTATTTATGATATATTAATTAAAATTATATATTTAAAAATAATTAAAATATTTAATTAATTTTATTTGACGTTGTTAACTAAACTAGTAATTTAAGGAAAAAAATATTATCTTTAATTTTTAGTTTTTGGTATTATTTTAGTGAGTTATACAGTTATTATGTAAGTTAAATAATAAAATAAATCATAAATAAAAAATATTTATTTAAAATATAAAAATGACATTTTTTAAAAGTTTTAGGACTGAAATGTAAATGAAAAGTTTAATTTTAAGGGTTGACTAACAGAAAATTGACTTGACTAACGAATAAGACTAACAGGAAGACTTTTTAAAATTTATAGAACTTGATTGTAAAGAAAATTACTTATAAGGCTTAATTGAAAAAATGATATAAGTTATAGGACTAAGAATGTTGTTATCCCTATATATATATATATATATATATATAAAACCTTTAGGTCTAAGCAGTTAGATGTATTTGTGTCATTTGGCATTCTTATAAAAGAGTATTGAGCTTGCAGAAACTCTATAGGCCTAGAGAGTGTTGGTATGTGTGTGATAGGTCAAACTTGTTAAGTGGTATAGACCGACTCTTAGCACAAATCAGTTGATATATATATATATATATATATATATGCACACACATATATATATATAATATAATTTTAGGCCATGTTTGGTTCACGGAATAGACCAAGAATAGAATAACTATTCCATAAGGATTAACTATTCTTTGCTTTGATTCTAATTTTGTTGTGAAATACCAATTCTATAGAATAGTAATTCTGTAATTTTTGAAGAAAGGCCATTCCGCCCAAAACTAAAAAATAGGTATTCTTTATCCCTTGGAATAGACCATTTTTATTTTTACCCTTCTCTTTATGTTTAATCTCTCTTAATGTTCATGTTCTTGCTTTCTTTTTCTTAGAATAATTTAATTCAAGATTTTTCAATATTTTTTTGAATTTAATTTAATTCAAGTTTAGCAACCATAAATTATGTGAAATTTATTTATTTTATATGTTTGTATTTTTATGATAAAAAAATATTAAAATGTTATTTATTTATCATGCATTTATATTATTTTAGAGAAATAAAATATATGTGCTAATTTTTTTATATATTATATGTTTAATTTTTTTATTTTTATGTAAAACATGCAAAAATTGTATGGCTATTTAATTTTGATACTAATAATGAAATTCATTAATAAGTATCAATTCATTTATACTTCAATCAACTTATCTCTCATAGCAATGCTTATGAACCGAAATATGGAATAGGAATAGAATAGTAATTCTAGGTCATGAACCAAAGTATAGAATAGTAATTATTTAGGAATAATTATTCTAGGAATACCTATTCTATTCCTTAAAAATTACAATTCTATTCCACATTTATTTCATTCCATGAACCAAACATGGTCTTAGTATTTAGATGTATTTGTGTGATTTGGCATTTTTATAAAAAAGTATTGAGCTTGTAGAAACTCCATGGACCTAGAGAGTGTTGGTATGTGTGTTATAGGTCAAACTTATTAAGTGGAATAGATCGACTCTTAGCACAAAAAAATTGATTTTGTGTTAGATGAGTTCAACTCCATTTATATGTGCTTATGTGCGTGAGTGGGCCAACGCTTTTAAGGTTCGAGGCTCGTATAGTTTCTAACATGGTATTAGAGATTTGAGATTATTCATGGGACCACGTATGTTGTTAGATGGGATCTTGTATGTTGTTAGGCTATTGCGTATGATGTATTGGTATGTCCATTATTGTTCAAATACAGTTGCAATTGATTGGGAGTGTTGGAAATATCTCACATTGGAAAGTATAAAGAAAGTGACTTATAAGTTGAGCCTTAATACAAGCCAATTGTTATTGCGTTAGATGGATTCAACTCCATTTATATGTGCACATGTGCAATGGGTCAACACTCATAAGGCCCGAGATTCTTCCAATAGAACACATAAATGGGGTTGAATCTATGTGCATAAGACCAAGTGACCTATGTAAGGCTTTTCTATACTATTTATTTGTCACTTGAAAACTTTATACATTTCAGATATGGGATTCATTTACATCCTCCAACACCCTCACTCAAATGTAACTAGACTTGGATGGGCTGTTATTTGCTAAATATACCCTTGTTGAACCTAAGGTCACAAATGGGCCTAGCTTCCTCTGCTAAGAGCCCAAACTCCGAGTCTTTAAATACTGTAGGTCTTTAAACTCAAGCTCGAGATCATGCTTTGATACCATGTAGAAACTCTATGGGCTTAAAGAGCTTTGGCCCACCTATGCTCTAGTGAACACATAAATGGAATTGAATACAGGTAACAAAAAGTCAATTGGTTTATGTTAAGGTTCAATCTACACTACTTATATGTCACTTGAACTCATTATATATTTGAAATATAGGATTCATTTACATCTCCAGCATGGCTAAAACTAAAAAGAAGTGAGTACTTGTTTTCCAAAAATTATTTAATTAATTTATAGTTCCTATTTTACTAAAACTACTTGATTAATGTATTTTAAATAATTAAATAACATATATATTAATTTGCAATTCGTGCATCATGTGGATTTTACGATTATTTTATAATTAAATGTGGATTTCTTGTTCTATCTTAATCAACTTTGCTACGTCACATGCACTTTTAATGGACACAGATGAAAAGATTGATTCAGAAAAATAGTTTCAAACTCAGAGTCTGACAACTGAAAAATTATACAATCTTTATGTTATGGTTGCAAGTGCTATTATGATCATGGCTGCATGTCATGGGATCAGGTTCATCATGAACTTAACATAACTATTGCAACCATTTTTCTGTGCATTTTCTTTTAAGTAATATCAAATTACTCATGATCCATAGGTCTAAGAGAATCTGGTAATAGTCAATTAAATACAACTGATATTTAAATCTCCTAAGTTCAAAAAAAAAAATGTAATGACATTAGAAGACTAACCTTGTAATGTTACCTTTAAAACTAGTGTCATGATGTCTAATAAGAAACTGTGGAGAATTATTAGTTATTTTGGAATGAAAACAAAAAAAGAAAGTTTTAACTCAAAAAAATGTTACGGTTGTGTGAATTAGTTTCGTGAAATAGTCTTTTACTTATGAACTAGTAGAGTCAAAGTTTGAACTTTGATATGTACTATATTTGAGTGTTATAGAGTTGCAGATAAATTATACGAGAACCATTGTAATTTTTGTGTATCTCTTTCCTTTTTGGACCATTACATAATGATAATGGTCATAAAGGCCATTACTTTGCACAACCTCCATGTGTATAAATAACATCCCTGCCCCCTCCCTAACAGTAGTGAAAGGCCAACAATCTTTTACATGTTATTAGCGTGTGACATGTAACTCGGATCTTGTAGTTGGGCATTGCACTTCATATTTGAAATAAGAGAATCAATTATGGAATTGGTCGGGGTTGTAGCAAAATCCGAAATTATATTAAATGGGTTATCATACACTGTTTTTTGAATTAGCAACACTTGTAATTGAAAGTTGAGGTCATATGTAAGAATTTTGGTGTCAAGTCATATAAGGGTTTGAAAAAGAGAAGTGGGAGGAGCATGAGTGAGAACTGGCATGTGTTTAAGGTCAAAAGAGTTGAAAGAAAGAAAAAATACTGTCAACAACTTTCATTTGGTGTAATGGCTCTTCCACAATGTGGCATGCTGTATAGAGTCTGTTATTGATGTTCACTATGATTCCACAATCACTGCATTTACACTGAAAATTGAACTGGAAGGTTAAACGCCTGTTAGGCATGATATAATGACCAGAGAATTTTGTCATGTGTGCGTTACATAACTGGCCATATTTCAAAACCTGGATAGGCCATAAGGAGTTGGAACCATGTCACCATGCATCTTATGCTTTTACCAACGACTTGTCATTATACTCACCACTAGACATCTAGCATAGCCAAAACCTCTTACCAGCATCTCAGTGGAAATTGTTATCATTAGCAACTTTTGTTTTGCCAAACATAGATAATTCTGTGCTGCTATGTTTGGATGCAAGGGATTTGAGCATGAATTTGGATTTCAATTAAATCTCTTATTTGGGAACTACATGGATTTGTATCTGTGAGGATTCGAAACAAATCCACATTTAATTTAATAGCTCATTTAATAAGGATTTGAAATGACATGTAACTACATGTTATTTGAAATCCTTATATTTGAAATTAAATATAGATTTCAAATCAAATGCTTGTATCCAAGCACACTCTAAGAGAATTTTTTTTATTATTGCTTTTAATTTTGTAAACTGTCTTTTGCTTAATGAGAAACATCTAGAAATTTTATCGTAGTATTAATTAGTGGAACCTTGTGTTATGTGCGTATCTGTCTATACTTAAATTTTAATCTCTCTCTCGTTATATCTCCATTGCATAGTTGATAGTTGAATCAGCTGCTCGGATAAAAGACACTGATAATAAAGAGTCGATGTTTTTTAGATTTGTTTTATCAGATGTGACTCCATTCTGCTAATTTTGATTTCCATTTTAGTAATTCATCATTTGTTTTCCATTTATTAATTTTGTTGTTCTAATGATGGATTTAGGTATCCACTAAAAGCCGTTAAGGTCATGCATACAGTGGCCCTGAGGACAGAATTGAGTATGCCAGTTAACACAACACCTCCAGCTCAAGGTGCCTATAAGGTATGCGTGATTAGAATGGGCATGTCTCTCTCTCTCTCTCTCTCTCTGTGTTTTTTTTCTCTTTTTCTTTCTCCAATTTGCTTGGACATGTAAGTTCAACTGTTGCATTAATTGTAATGGCTTTGTTATTGAGAGCTCAAACAGAACCATGGTGACAAAAAAGTGTTAGGCCTCTGCTGCAATTGTCTTAGTGACATTTTCTACTCATTTGGTTTTGTTTCATTGTACAATTATTCGGTTGTTCTCCGGCAGGGCCACATGGGTGAAATGTTTGCTTTCCATGCCACAATTATGGCAAACACTCTTAATACATCCGTCATAGTCTTCACAAGAACAGGGTCCATGGCTATACTTTTAAGTCATTATCAACCTGCATCAACAATATTTGCCTTCACAAATGAGTGAGTATCGAAAGCAGTGTGCAAAGAGACTAATTCATTCTTTTTCCTTTTCTTGACTATTTGCTTTTTGGGGTGCAACTGTATGGCCTTTATATTTTTGCTAAATATGGCACTTTCTTAAAGTTGGAAAGTTTAAGGTGACTGCATGTGCATGTCTGTCAAAGATTTCAGAAGAATTACGTAATGCATATTTTTCTTACAGGAGTGTAATTTTGCATGTCATTTTGTTGCAATCTGTGCCTTACGCATATCCATAAAAGGCATCTAAGAGACATTTGTTATAATTTACCAATGTTTACCATTTGGATATGCATCGAGAATTACACTTGCAAACTCTCCTTTTAGCCTGCATAGTTTGCTTGCTTACAGCCTGCAGCGATATAAATCTAGAGGTTGTCTTAATTTTTCTTTTTTATATTTTCCATGCTACATGTTCATTCTGGACAGAAAGAGGATTATGCAGAGGCTTTCACTTTATCTGGGTGTCATGCCCATATATATGCAGTTCTCAAATGATGCAGAGGAGACCTTCTCACGAGCACTTAAACTCTTACTGGTTAGCAATTTTTATCTATAATTTCTGTTCTTGGATCAACACTTCCTGAAGTTAAACTTATTTATTTGAAAGTTTCCTTGCTTCTAGAACAAGGGTCTCTTGGTTGAAGGTGAGCATGTCACTATTGTCCAGAGTGGAGCACAGCCTATCTGGCGTCAAGAATCTACACATCACATTCAAGTTCGCCAGGTCCAGAACTAATTTTGTACCAGTGATGTCTTTTTTTTTATTTTTTTTGACATTTGGATTAGGTGATGATTGTACGTAAAATTTTTGCAAGATCCAGAGCTGATTTTGCTTCTGTAGAGTTGTTTTTTTTTTTTATATAATAAAATTAAATTAGGCACGTGTTTTTGGATGATATTTGTACAAGAAACTATCTTATTGTCGTTTAATTACTAGAAATTTTCCAAATATGAATTTGAAAACTCTTGGCGAGTTTGAATTTTGAGACAAATGAAACGTATTTATTAGAAATATTTTAGCAAGACCGGTTCTAGCAATAATGAGTCATATGGATTATCCGGTGGTCACCTAAATTTACATTTATTGCAATTTGGGTATTAAATTTTAATTTATTTTTTTAGTCACTTAACTTTGATTTTATTTCAAAAGTAATACTGTTAAAAATTTGTAGTGCTCTAAATTTCTTTTAAAAACTGTTTTAATTTTTCAATTTTTTTTATTTTTTCAATTTAGTTTAGAAATTATAAAAAGTTTGAAAGTTTACTTCTCATAGGCTTTGATAGCTCTTATAATGAGTTTGCTTTTATCAGACGAAATTAAAATGATTTTTAAATTTTTTTTATGAATATATAGAAAATGTGGACTTAATTGTAAAAAAATCTTTAATTTTAAATTAAAATAACAATTATGAATTATTTAAGTACTAAAAAAATTTTGAGCGACTGCTATGAAACTAAATAAAAGTTTGGTATCTAAAAAGATACAAATTAAAGTTTAGTAACTGAAATGAAATAAAGTTAAAATTCGATATCCTCCCATGCATTTGACCTGGATTGTCGAAAAGGGGAAAAACAAGGTATAGTTCCCAACAATTAACAATGACAATGTTGGGGTTAGTAGTTCTAGGTTTCTAGGAAAATGCTGTGAAGGGGAATGTTCGGACTGGCTAGATAAACGTGGTTGGTTTCCTTAAGAATATTCAACATGCTTTCTTAATTCAACAAATATTAATTGATGACGCTACCCCTTACATCCATGTAATAACCATGAGAGGTGACATGTAACTTTTACTTCTTCTAAAGATAAGATTGAATTTCTTAAAAATTCTATCGGTAATTGGAAAGATGTTTGTGCCAACCAAGATTTTTGTTTAGCTCTGCTGTCATGGCATTCTTGGAATGGTCATTTTCGGTGAATATGTCACAGACGCTAACACAACATGTCGAGCAAGACTGGATTCTGCTTGAGTTCTAATTAACACTAACTCAGTGCATCTTACTATTAAAATTGTTACTGTCGAATTTGAAGGCAAAAAATTTCATATTATTGTGGACGAAGATTACTGTTCAAAAAGTTTCTCCTAGATGCCACCACAAATGGTTGCAAATGATATCTTTGAATTTGATGGAGATTCTGATAAGGTAGATAAAGTTTTCACTAGTAAGCATAAGGTCATTAATGAATCTAGCTCATGCACAAATTCAACACTTCCGTTTCCTATTTCATGTTCAATAGAGTTATTGAATTCGAATGCAAAAATAAGGAAGGAAATCTCGACCATAATAGTAAATCTTCTGCTCTAGCTCATCTTAGTTAGGTATCTACCAATTGTTATACCATGGACCCTTATCCATATTGCAATATGGATCAGGAATTCATTACATATGTGAATAAATTTTTTTTTTCACGTTAAACGTCTTTTTTTGTGTGTTAAACTTTATTTTAATTAGTTAACTTCTCTTTATACTTGTAAAAATTAATAGGTTAATTGATCAAAACTATGAGGTTCATTGATCTTCACTTGTATGTTCATTGAAAAATCAATGAATTTACAGGTCAAAATCAATGATTCTACTGTAGATTCATTGACCTTTGTCTGCATGTTCAATGAACATGCAGGTGAGGATCAATAAATTTTTAGCAAGTTCATTGACTTTCACCTGCATATTTATTGACATTCACTTACAAATTCATTGACTTTCACCTGCAGATTCACATTCAATTTAATTTTTATTTAATAACACATGAACTCTACGTTACAACTAACAAATTTATATGCACAAACTAAATAAATACAACAAAGTAATTTGTAGCCAAACTTCAATCTGAAAAAATACAAAAAGAAGAAGAAGCAGTTGTTGAATTTCAGAAGAATAAATATGTAACTTTGGCAAATCCTCCCTCTGTAGCTCAAGTTATGATTTCAAGTTTTGAAGCACTTGAGAGAAACCTTTTCTTACAAAGAAAAAGAAGAAGAAGAAGCCACTGATCTAAAAAAAAAAATACCACTGATCTAAAAAAAGTGCAAAAAAAAAAAAGTGCAGAAAAGAGGGAAAGGATCATGACTGGAGAAGAGGAAAAGGAAGAGAAGAAGAGAAAATTGCAGAAAAGCAAAAGA
>CATIWM010184055.1:0-48038 GCA_949671775.1 Mallotus repandus
AGGAAAAAAAATAAAGACTTACAAATAAATAAATAAAGTAAAAAAGAGGAGAAGAGTAATGAAATAGGAAGAAAAAAATGAAAAGAAAAGAGAAAAAATTGAAAAATTTACAAATAAAAAAGAACAACAGAGGAGAAAAAAATATTATATTTTAAAAAAATTTCATTTATAATTAATTTTGAAATGAAATTTTAATTCATCGTATCTTTAAAAATATATATATATATTTTTATATATTTCTATGCATGACCTAGTCCGTCTCGGTTGGAGTCCAGCGGATAATTTTCAAAGCATCAGGTCGGGTCGGGGATGGGTATTGAAAACTCGCTCCAGACCTGACCCGTGCCCTTTCTGGAATTCGGTTGACCCACATCTCTTTTAGACCCTTCTGTACCATCCGATGTCAATCCGGTGCGTTTTAGAAGTTACACTACCCCGTTACCATAGATTTCATACGTGTCTCTGTCTGAACAAGAGACGTTCGCTTTGATCCAAAGCAAAATCGCAAGTGCGTACTGATCTAAATCCATTTCTGTTTACGGTTTATGGTTAAGGTTAACACAACTGCTTAATTTTTTTTTTCCAAAAAATGTTGGTTTTGATCTCAAAATGTATTGGTTTGAAATCTGCTAATTTGTTTGCAGGTGAGATTGATTGATTGATTGATGAATTTGGATCTGGTTCGTTTCAATCGATAGGTTTTTGAGGCGTTAGGGATTTTGAGTTAAGAATGGAGGATAATAATAGCAAGAAGAAGAGAAACAACAAGAAGAAGAAGAACAAGCAGACCAAAACGACAGAAGAAGATGCTGTTGCTGGTGGCGGTGATGTGGATCACCATAATGGTGTTGTGAGTGATAATGGAGAGAATACTCATAATGATAATGTTAATAACAGCGATGATGTTCAAAATGGTGATGTACAAAGCGTGCATGGAATTGATAGACATCAGCATAATGGATCAGAAATTGTAAGTTTGTTATTGGATTTTGATTTTGATTTAATGTTTGATTCAAATGCTTGCTTTTGTATCTGTTACTGGAAAAAATGGCTTAATTTCTGTTTTTAGGTAACTGTAGCATGAGATTTTATTAAATTGAATGGAATTATTGCATTTTTTTGGATTTTGCCAGCACTTTAGATGTTAATATTGCATTATTGCTTGTAAGCTGACTGGTTTAGTGTTGGTGGTTAGTATCATCAAGTTTACATGATTCGGATATCCATTTTTTTGGAGGTAGTTTATAACGTTCCATTGATTTTGAGATATACTCGGAATACAAATAGCCAGTACAATTGTACAAATGCAATTCCTTTTTATCCTTTAAATGTAGCATGGTCCTTGTTTAACCATGTTCACTGTGACTGTTATTGGATTTTGTGGAGAGAAAAGAGTTGAAGGGCATCTCTTGGCAGAGAGTTATGTCTCAGATTTAACAGTTTTATTTTGCTCTAATGTCAGCACCAGCAATATTCTGATATTATATGCAATCTTCCTTAGACTTTGTTTGGGATAAATCATAATGCAAAAATTGCTTAAAGAACAATGGGACAATTTGATTGACTGACCAATTTTTTAGCTCCTAGGCAGCTTCAGATTCTTTTGCCTTTTCTACCCTACTGATAAATTTTCAAACCCCCATTGAAATTCGTTTTCACAGTCTATGAGGAGCAATAGTGGCTTCAAAGTGATGCAACACGTTTCATTAATTTTTCATTGTTAATGTTTTACCTAAGGATTAAGGATGTTTACTGAATTTGTGTGAGCATGAAACAACTTCGCTTTTACAGGCAATGTTAGAAGAGACAATAAAACAATTACGGGATGAAAATGATTCACACGTGCAAAAAGAGGTATTACTGATTTGGTTAATGGCAATAGAGATGTTGAATTTTCTTTGAATTCTCACAACTTCTTATGCTTTTTCTTTGGGAGCACAAAGTGACTAACTGTACTTTTTCTTATAGGCAATCTTAAGAAAGAGTGTCAAACATTTACAGGAGGAAAATGATATACACAGACAAAAACAGGTAACACCAATGCTATTGAGTAATGTGAAAGAAAAGAAAATATGTTATGAACTTTATATTTGGGCAGATAAATTATTATTCTTCTTTTCATTGCTCTCATCATTTTCCTATCTTTGTTTTCATGGTGTTTTTACAGGTTACATTAGAAGAAACAATCAAGGAGCTGAGAAATGCAAATGATTCAGCTTTGCAAAAAGAGGTCGTGTAAATTTTTTCTAACCCTGTAACAGTCAAGGGGAAATTTTCTAGTTTTTTGTTTGCAGAAAAATTAGTAATACCAATATAATCTGCTGGGGGGAAAATGTCATGAACTTTTAATGCAAGTAGATAAATTGTTTTCAGTTATGTGATTCTGTTTCCTGTCTTGCTGTTACTCTGTGTTTGTACAGGTCAGATTAGAAGAGACAATCAAGGAATTAAGAAATGCAAATGATTCAGCTTTACAGAAAGAGGTATTGTAATTTCTTTATAATTGTGTAATGGCCAGGAAATGTTCTTAAGTTTTTGCTTGGACAAAAACAGGCAATATTACATGGGATTTTTATTTTGGCTTTCACTGTGATTTTACAGATGACATTGGAAGAGACAATCAAGGAACTAAGAAATGCAAATGATTCAGCTTTAGTGAAACAGGTAGTGTATATTCATTCTATTTGTGTGACACTCAGGAAAATTTTTTCAAGCTTCTGTCTTGGTTAGAAAAGTATTCTTTTCTACCATTTATCTTCTAATCATGTTCTGGAATTTCCAGTTTTGGTGCAATGTGTTTTTTTCCCAGGCTGACCTAACAGGATATTTTGCAGGCTGATCTAGAGAGGAGAGTTGCACAATTACAGAGTGAAAAAGAGCTATGCCTCCAAAAAGAGGTAATTTTGATTGGAAAGCAATTTCATCCAAATCTGCAGTTTCCTTCTCTTACCCCACTAGTCCATGGTCATATTCTCTTTGGCATCACTTGCTTTGCAACAATTTTCGAACACACCTTTTTCTGTGCAATTTTACTGCAATTGGAGTCCTTAGCCCTCAAAATTGTATATCATAATGCTAATTGCGGCTTTCTAATATACATTGGTAATTTGAAGTCATTTTAATTGCAGACTGCTTTGGAGGAGAAACTTCAACACTCACTGGATGAGAATGCTGCACTGCGTTTAAAAGAGGTAAGGTTATGTGGTTCATGAACTTTTTTGGTTGGTCCTAGAACAGGAAGTTCTTTTTTTATTGGCATTATACATGCAGTTGCACTCTTGTAACTGAACTTTGGATTAGTTTCAGGTTTGTTGTAAAGATTGATTTGATAAAATTTGCTATTCAACTTCTTTTATGTTTGCCATTTGGTGATCACTGCAAGAATCTTGAACATGTTAGTGTATTTCTCTGGAATCCAGCAAAATCCATTGGAAATTGTTACTAGCACCTAACCGATACTAGAGAAATGAAGTGTAATATTTGATTGATAATAATCTACAAATAGACAAGAAAAAACATGTATGCATGTTAGAAACTTGTGAGGTCATTCACCGCAGTACTTGCAATTCTTCATGACCAAATTATATATGAAACAGAAGTTTAGATGATGAAATTGGAACAAGTTGATCTTTATTCTTTGGTGACTGATACGGACTTAAGGCTGAGGTTTTTTTATCAATGGCAAAAGTTATTTTTACTACGCCCTTTGCTTGTGTTTGCATGAGGATTGATTCACAATATTGTCTAGATTTGCAAGGTCAAATAACTTTTGATTTCCACAGGCAAGCTTTGAGGGGAAAATTAAACAACTAGAAAGCGATAGAGATTCTTGGTCCCTGACAGAGGTAATTACCTTTTGGTTCTATATTGGTATTCCCCTCTATTTTCAAAATATTTTTGGGCTAATTATTGAGCTTATGTATAGATGTTGCATAATTAATTTAGTTAGTATTTCCATAAACAATTCTGAAAACATGGATCCTTTGCTTTTAATTTTCTTGATGCATGACTAAATGAAGATTTGTTCACGACTGATGCAACTTTGAGGTAAGTACTAGATAGCTACATGGATATTATGTCTATAAATAGGAGTCTATCATTTTCTTTTTTCTTTTTCTTTTTCTGTTTTTAAGTGGGGATCAAGACAAAAAGGGAGTGTCTGAGGGAAAGAGGTTGTCATTCATTTCATGGAAACATCTTCATTATTTACATAATCAATATGCACTCACAGTTTTCATTCATATGTAGTTGATCTAAAAGTAAGAACGATCAAATTTTCAATGTTTATTGTTTTACAGAGTACTTCCAAAGAAACAATTGCCAGAATGAATGTTGATATTGCAAGATTACGGATGCAGGTACATAACACCTTTGTTAATACTTCAATTCAAACTAATTATATGTTCTGGTGTTCTCAGTGGCGCCAGTAGGTTTACCTTGGAGTTTTGTGCATTATCTGTTGAATGGATGGGAATCAATCGTTTCATGGTAAAACTTTGTTTTTGTTCTGATATGGAAATTAAACGGAAGCTTGGCAGGTGGTGGAATTGGAGGAATCCAGGAATAGCCTCTTGAAAGAAAATGAGCAACTGATTCAAAACATGTATGATCTAAGGATGCAGCTGGAGAGACTCGAGACAAACATTTCCTCTACTAACACATCAGATGAAGTGAAAAAGGTTTGCTTTATATAACCATGTTGTGAACTCTTTTTGGCTAACATGTCTATCCATTTTATTTGGAAAGGATTTCTGTGGTATATCATTTATCTTATGCATATAGTGATATGTTATTAGAACTGAGGTTTCTGAAAAATTGAACCCTTAGAAAAATTATTATGTATTTTATCTGATGCAGTATGCTTCGGAACATGAGGACTTGGAGTCTCAGATTGAAGCAGCTTGTGCACTGGTTGACAAATTGATGACAGAAAATGCAGAACTTACTGAGAAAGTAATAAACTTCTCCTTCCTCGCCAATCCAATGGTTGTGCTTTCTAGTTCTATATATATGAGAGCTCTCAGATGTGATCATGAAGAGTCAAAAGTGTTTTGTTTTAACAGTCTTCAGTTTGTTTAATTAGATACATATAGGCATGTTTAAGCATGCACAATTTGCATGTACATAAGAGGCTAAAATTTGATCTTTGTTATCCAACTACATTGTTTCACAGGTGAATGAGTTGTTTATTAAACTTGATCGACAAAGTTCAGCAGCTGCGCTTTCCTCAGCCATCAGCAATGATCCCTTGCGTGGAAATGCTGTGATTACCCACGCAGCTGATTCCATCCCTGAATCTAGTGAAAACATGGCCGTAATGGCCCAAAAGTCGGAGTCCTTGGTAGTTAAACCTGCTGCTGGACTTCCGTACGCTGCAGAATCTGACTCTGGAGAAATTGTGCAAATTCCTTTAGATGATAATGAACTTCTGGACTTGGAACTGCAAGCCACAGAACATGATAAGATGGAAAATGTGCCAATTTCAGATGCTCCACTGATCGGAGCTCCTTTCCGGTTAATATCATTTGTGGCTAAATTTGTTAGTGGTGCTGATTTGGTTGACAAAGATACTTTAAGTTCAGGGTCTTAGCTAAATTTTCAATTATTTTTTTTTTCACAAAAATACAAATTACTTCCCTTGTAGAGATTAAAGATGCTGTCTAGAATTGGGCCATCTCATTGTTTTTCTTATACAAAGAGTAGCTAAATGACTTGAGGAAAGATGGACCAGGAGAGTTCCTAAACTAATTTATTTTAGGGACCGTGACAGGGTTGTTTAATGACATTAATGATCCAATCTGCAGTTGCTGTTGAAACTTTATTTATTTATTTATTTATTTTATTGATTACATCAAAAATGAAGAGTTGCGTTTGAAAACTTTACTTGTCAACCATTTGACTTGCAAATGGTTGGCAAGTAACAACTTTAATATTCTGGCATTTTTGGAGGCCTGAATATTACAGGCATGCTGATATGGAAAATAACAGAATTCTTGCTAACCAAAGCATTCTTACATTTGCCGGAGTGGTAAAAAAATATTAAATGCATAACTTGATAGCATTCTGGAGATTTTTGTTACAATAATACACTGTGAAGGAAGAAATTTGAAAAGCTAAAAATACTAATCTAATTGCATTTTTTCGACTAATAGGAAGTACTTACTTGTGAATAGTCTTCTGTGGGCGCATGCTAGCAGCCTAGCCAGATATGGTTTAGGAGATAAATCTTTGTTCTTGAACTCGCACCAAATAGAAATCTAAGCAGAAATTTCTGTATTATGGGGTTCGAGTATTTGATCCTTTGTTCTCCTGTGATGATGGGGGATTTCCAGAATCAGGCACCCGGATTTCCTCAATCATCCTAACCACTTCATCCATAGTTGGTCTCGTATCTGGCACTCTTGCCACACAGGCCATTGCTATTTGTAGCATCTGAACCATCTCTTCCTCGATGTTCTGGTATCTCATTAGCTCTATATCAAACACCTCAGCAGTCCATTCCTCTCGAACAACAGACTGCACCCACCTTGGAAGATCAACCACATCATCCTGACCTGTTGCTTGAACTGGTGCTTTGCCTGTCAGCATCTCAAGAAGGAGAACCCCAAAACTGTAGACATCGGATTTTTGGGTAGATTTTCGAGTTTCGATAACCTCAGGTGCTCGGTAGCCTGCACTTCTAGATGGGACAGAAGGGTAACTCATAATAGGAGTTAATCCGAAATCTGTAATGCAGCCATGGAGGTCTTGAGTGAGGAGTACATTGGAGGACTTAATGTTGCCATGAATGAGTTTCCCTCCAGCAGCAGAATGAATATGGGCAACGCCTCTTGCAGTTTCAAGGGAAATCTTTACCCTTGATCCCCAGTCTAAGGGACTTCGTCCGGTACTACTGCTTCCTGCAATCATTTCGTAGTGTAGACAATTACAAGAAGAAAGAAGAAACATACTTAGAACAGGAAATAAACCGTAGAAGAGGCAACTTATTGCATTTTTTTCGCATTCTGAAAAAGCTTTGTGCACCTCATAGTGCCTTTCATTGACTAGATTTATGTCCGCATAACTAGATTAGCACTTTCAGAGGATGTGGTATTGGTGACTCATAAGCTGGTAATAAAAGAAGAAGATGATAGGATATGCATACCGTGCAATACTGTGAAAAAGCTTCCAGCTGGTATGTAGTCATAAACCAGGAGCTTCTCATCCTTAGAGAAGTAATAAGCACGAAGAGGAATGACATTTGGGTGCTGGCCAACTCTTCCCACAGTTTCCATTTGCTGCTCAAATTCTCTTTTCCCTGCAACCACATCTTTTAACCTCTTCACGACCACCATTGTTCCCTCCTCCAAGATTGCCTTGTACGTTGTCCCATAACTTCCTTTTCCTAGTACTTCAGCTGAAGCTCTTAACAGATCCTCAAGATCAAAATTGTAAGCACTACCTTCAAAAAATACTAACTTATTCTTCTCAGCATCCTGCACCCCACTCCCAAAGTCTTCCTTAGGAACCTCATTCCTTCCACCCTTTCCTTTTGGTGCACCACTGTCTTCACGAACTTTTTTCTTCAAACAGCATATAATTGTCATCAGAAACAAAAACAATGGCACTGCAGCACTTCCAATTGCAATTGCAACAATAGCTGCCGTACTTAGTTTCCTCTTTGAACTGGCTGATGGTTTTTGGGGGTTGGCTGGAGAGGGTGGTGAGGGTGGTAAGGGTAGAGGGGATGGAGAAGGGGAAGGCATGGATATGGAACATTGGTTTAATGGTGGTCCACATAACATAATATTTCCTTCAAAGGATGAGGATGGGAAATGTTGGAGGGCAGATGGAATTGAACCACTCAAGTGATTATAGCTTAAGTTTAACTGTTTGAGCTCTGAGGTACTGAATTCAGGGATGAATCCTGTGAGGGAGTTGTTTTGCAGATTCAAACTAGTAAGTTTCGTTAAATTCTGTAGCGTGGGAGGAATGTTGCCTGTCAAGAAGTTAAAGGAGAGGTCAAGAGTATTAAGCTGAGGAGAAAGAGATGAAGGAATAGTGCCTGAAAAGTTGTTATGTTGAAGGTATACATATTGAAGGGAAGGAAGGGAGAGTATGTCTGATGGAAGATCTCCACTAAGGAGATTGGAGCGAAGACTGAGTGTTGTAAGGCCATCTAACTTCTCTAGTGTGTTGGCCGGAATGGGACCATACAATCCAACACCTGGGAGGCGAACAGCAAGTACATGGGAGCCATTGCAAGTGATACCAATCCAAGAAGTGCATACTGAAGTATTAGAATTCCAATTAAGTTTCCGGCCATGTGGAACTGCAGTAGCAAAGTCAAGGAGCGCCTGCTTGTCTGCAAATAGGTCAGCGGTCGTTTGGAGAGGATAAATCAGAAGTGGCAGAAACGCCAATGCCAAAAGAAATGATGATATCTTCATAGAGTATGCTGGTGAAATGCCTCAGAAGTGATTGCAGTGTCTAATGTCAGCAACTCTTCTTTTCCTGGCAAATTAGAGGAAGGCTCTGAAACATTAGTTTTGATAATCCTTCAAGCTGTTAACACACGCATACACAAGTATAAATAAGATATTATTTCAAACAGAATGATTAAAACTTGGAATTTTAACTTTGGAGTTTCGCATTTCAAGTACGAAATATTATGAGAGTAGGTAGTATAAGATGAATCATAATCTAAAGGAAGGAAGTCCATTGATAACAGCAAAAGGTTAAATGAGAACCACTCCTTTCTAGTTTTAAGGCCAAAAGAACCATTGCTGTCCAATATTAACAATGTCTTTAAGACATATTTTCGTGATGCAAGAACATAAAAAAGGGCAGAGACAGCATATCCAGATGACCATCCAGAGGTCCCACTAGTTAACTAAAGAAAGTCATTACACCTCAAACCTTCTCAACTTCACTAATTCCTACTAACTTTCAAGAATCGCTACTCCACAATCCACTATAGACTGAAACCTCCACCCTACTTAATATCTATTAGATACCTGCTCCCCTGCCCCGTTGATAGAAAGAGACACAGACAAGTAGCAACTGTGAATCTACACAACCCAGCAGTGCCAATTCACCAGCGAAAGGATTACAATAAAATTAGATTAGTATGGTAATAATTTTGATATTAAATTATAAAATTTTTACTTCAGTTATACCATGACTCACTGTTCTCTCATACATAAATCTATAAATTGTATTGGAACAGTAAACTTTGTCATCAGCCTACAGTAATATAAAGTAAAGAAAGCAAAGGCATATTCTTTTTGTGTTAAAGAGAAACAATACACTAACGGAAGCAATAATAAATCCTTCTAGCTTTTCTAATTTTCCTTTGATTGCATAAAGTTTGTTGATAACAAACCCAGGTAGAATTTTTTTTTCTTCAAAGAAAAGCATAGAAAGTTGCAATTATATATGGCCTTAAAAAGAAAATTAACAGTCTACAGATGGTAAAATAGTCAAGACATTTGGTTAAGAGCAGTGGTTCGATCCAACTCCATTGCTCTTCCATTCCAAGAGACGAAACTTAGCCATTTAAGCTGGTTGTTAAAAAAAAAAAATTAACATTCTCAAAAAAAAAAAAAAAGTAGGTTAACCAATATCAGGAAAAGGGAACTATGATATTAGAAAGAACAAAAGATTTAAGTTAGAAAATCAGAATTTTATAATTATTTTACATTCATTGATAGATACACAACTTCAACAGAAGACCAGCAACTTCTCCAAGAACTGATTTTCTTTTTCTAATACTATAAAATCAAGGCATTATGTTCTTATCTCAACTTGGGCAATGTTTCATGTTTGATTCTGGAAATCAAAGAAGAGAAGGAAATGCAAGGCATTCCCAAAATCCCTTGTTTGTATGGACCTCCATTGCCAATAGCAATAGCAGTTATCAATCTTTAATCAATAATGCAGAAACTTTCCAACATCTCATTTCCCATAAAACCTTCTCATTAACCCAAAAAAAAAGCAAGAATTGGAACCCATTACACTTTTAAAAAATCACAAATAAATTCATCAAATAGCTCACATTAATCGATCTTGCAATCATGTCACACCATTAAAACAAACATTAACATAAAAACAGAGTCGAAAGCTGATACCTTTAAGTCGATCAAGACATACCCATTAGAGAGGCCAGTGATCTGAACTGACAGAGACAAGAAAGAAAAGAGTAAAAACAGTAAATTTAAGGAGGAGAAATGGGTAGAGCATTTCTGATTTCTTCAAGAACACGCACACTGAAAAGAACCCAAAAAATGAAAAAGACTAACAAAGAGTAAAGTAGCTGATGTTGTAGTAGACTAGTAGTAGTAGTAGTAGTAGCAGCTGTTCAAGATTCCAATATAAAATAAAAGAGACACTCTGCTTCTAACGTTCGACTACTAAAGAAGCTAAAACATATATACATATATATACAAAGCACATATATAGATTTTCTTGAATCTTCTCCGTCAAGAAAACGCAGTGGCCACTCGCAGATCTCGATGGGTTTGATTGAATATTACTTAATATTTCGATATTTTTTTTATGTTATTTTTCTTTAAGTTGTTGTTCTTTGTACATGTATGGGTATAGATGAGAAGATATAGAAGACCCAGCTGCAAATTTGAGTACCTTTTGAGTTGGTTAATGACACTAATAAGCAAGAAAGAGATAAACAGAAAAAAATTAATTAAAAAAATAATAATCTTAAGAGAGAAATTAGTTGAGAAAATTAGGGATGATGTGGTTGTTTTGTTGGGATTATATATTGTTTAAACTGTCAATGTAGTTGCAAGTGCGGAGGAAGTGGGTTCCAATCCATGTCTGGCAAATCTTACTTGACATGTCACCTTATATGTTTGTGAAAACAAACAATAATAATAATAAAAATTTGACGTTGTTTAGTGGTGTAATACTTTATTAATTTTTTGTATGACAATATTTTATATACAATGAGGGATTAGGTGTTTAAATTCTAATCAGGTAAATTTTTTTAGGCATAATACGTTGGTTACATTTTGTATTTGTCATGTTTACCAGCTTGAACAGTTTTATCATCTTAATATATGAATTTTACTAAAATGTAATTTTAAAATTTTTATCTGCACATATGGTATGAAATAGTGAATGAATTAGGGGTAGGTAAAGTCTTTCAAATTAACCGAATCGAAAAATAAACCGATTCAATTCAGTTTGGTTTAGTTTACAAGAGAAAATTTTTTGATTTTTGAACTAAACTGAATTGAATTTTTTGTTCGGTTTGGTTCTCTATTCAAAAAATTCAGTTAACTGAATTTTACTATATTTTTTTATTTTTTTAATTTTAAAATATTATAATAAAAATTAAAATAATTGATATTTTAAAAATTTCGGTTATTTCGATGGGTTCAGTTTTCATTTTAAAAATTTCGATTATTTCATTTCAGTTCAGTTCAGTTTCCAATTAGGTTCGGTTCGGTTCTAGTTTGATTTGATTCGATTAATTAGATTCAGTAAAAAAATACCCCTAAAATAGACCGAATCAACCGAATGTACACTCTAGAATCAACACATGAAACATCATAAGAGTTTGATTGACAAAAAACTGTAAGTAAATGTGTCAATTGAACAAAAAAGTGACAAGTATAAGGGTGACAAATGTATTATGTTATTATATTAGCGCAGTTTAGACAAGTTTAAGTGTTAAAATGATAAAACTGTAAGTTGAAGTGTCAAAATAATAAATTATGCCAAATATAAGAAACCACAAATGTATTATGCACTCGAAATATGCAAATAAAAATTAATCTCATAATTAATGTCATGTCTTATAGTTGTAAAATAATAATTTGATGAAGATAAAGCTCATATAATAAAAAATAAAATTATATATCCTAATTTGAAAAATTTTGAAATGTATAAATTTAATGATTTAATGTTGAAATTCATTAATTTAAAGGTTTAATCAAAATTTTTTAACAACTGAAAGGTAAAGGGTGAGTGGGGGAATCAAACCCATGACTTCACTCTATAATATTCATCATCTAAATTATTAAACTACAAAGAAAGGATAACGTTTAATCAAATTTTTATTATGTAATTAATTATTTTATTTTGGGTGTGTAGAAGGGACTATTACATGTGATCAATGTATAGATTAGGCAAGGCATGCTTATTGCATTAATGCATATATTTTGTTTAATTGAACAAAAGAAAAAAAAAAGGAGGAAAAGAAAGGGAATAGTGATGATGTATCATAATGATGGTACTGCAAAACAACAATTGCTCAACTTATTTGATGTGCTATTTTTTGTGGGACGTTTTCGAACATAATATATTACAAAGGAATAAATCAAATTCAATCCATCAAAGCATTACCCATTTGTGGTAGACTTGTGGGTCTCGTTTCCTTTTGTAATTTGAGTCAAAGAGTGCATGTAACATACCCACACACCTCTAAAATTCAAGCATACATGCAAAGCATCATTGGTGAAAAACACCTCTTTTTCTTTAAAGATTTTGCATGTAATTACAAGGTCGTAGGACTAAATATTCAACAAGCTTTGGATGCTACATTTTAAGGTAAAAAGAATTGAATTTTCAAAAGGACAAAGTGGCATTTGATAAGTGGTGCCCATTTGAAAATGATGCCTTGCTCCCCATGCTAGTGTTCCCACATGAAATTATAGTTTTTTTCTTTTTTTTTTTTAAATAAACACAAATGATAAACCTTTCATTTATTTTAAATAAAAATACAACTTAATAATGATAAATATAATTATGAAAAAACAACAATAAAAATCTAAAAATATAATTTCATCTAAATAACCACCATTTTTTTTATGGTCTTTAACGGTCAAATACTGTAGTTTCTATAGTTTTTTTTTTTTTTTTTTTAATCTTTGAACGAGTCAAATTGTAATCCTCCCTTTGTAGCTTAATGACTCAAGTGATGAACATTATGAGGTGAAGTTATAAATTCGATTTCCCACTTTCCCTTGACATTTCAGTTGTTTTAAAAAAAAAGCAAGTCAAATTGTAATAAAATTAACAATATTTTCTTTATATTGATCAACAATTTTAAATAATTTTTTTTTATAAATTTTATAAAAGGGATAAATATTATCTCTGTAAAAAAATTTAACAAATCACATAAAAAAAACAAACCCATTCTTCATGATAAAAAAAATTGAACAAACTCCATAAAAAAATCAACACAGAGCATAAGTATTTATTGAATAAAAAAGCTAAATAAAAATTAAAAAATTACCAATTTAAAGAAAATTTTGATAATATGGGTCAAATTAGAAAATAATAAAAAAAAAAGGAGAGAGAGAGAGATTATAATTTTTGTTAATTCAGGTTTTAATTATCAATATATATAGTATTTTGGAAAGAAAAAATAGATAATAATAATAATTTAAAGAAAAGTGAAATGATTTTCAAGAAATTAATTGATGAAAAATATGCATGAAATCATTCTCTGTCTTGAACTCTTGAAGCTTATATGCAAGGCAGAATCTTAATAATTGAAGCATAGATTATTGAGAAGGTTTCTAGCTGAGATTTGTTTTTTTTCAACTTCAGTTTTATTAAAAGTTGAAATTTTTGAATGCATTATTGAGAACATATAGTAAGCTTATTTATTCATGTATTTGTTATACTATTCTTTCTCTTAATCTTTCATAATTTTTTCATTTTGATTCACCGCCATTGTATTTCATGAAATTTTATTGCTATTTTTAAATTATATTATTTATGTTAAAACATATCCTTTATTAAAAATTAAAGAAATGATTCATCAGTTCCATAAGAAACATAATAACAAATTGAATTTTGGTATATGCAGTCCAGTTAAATTAGTTGTTAAAAAACTTTTACAGGCTTTATAATTCTATCAGGGTCAAACTGGATTAATATGAGTATAAAAAACGGTAGTTTAGACCAACAATATAACAATAAATTAAAATTAATATACCTATATGGTTGATAACACAACATCTAAGAATTTTGAAGCTTCAATTATTAAACTTACACTTTCAGCAACCAAGACAAAGTTCAATTATAAGGTAGCATTATATGGAACAGATTTGCTAATTTAAATGGCTCAATGTGGTTTAGTGATCTAAACATAATTTTTTTTACAAAAAATGCTCCATTGACATTGATAATTTAATTCAACTTTTTGGTGAAATAAGTGGAAGATTCTTTATGCTATGTAAAGTGGTTGAACCAAGCATGATTTTAATATTCATATCAAAACCATCTCAACAAATATTAGTTGACTCAAAATTATTTTAGAACATAAAGATCCTCAACATTTTTATTTAATAAGCTTACTATGCTCCATTAGCCTTATTTTCATTGGAATTGGATCATTGTGTTTCTCATTTATCTTAACTTGACTAAAGCCCAGCTAATTTATATGAGATTTTTTTAATTAATTTGAGCATTAAGGTAATAAAATTCTTTCTATGAGATTCAAACAATAAATTTTTGCCATCAAATTAAGGTATTAAAAAAAGCTATAAACATATGCAACCAATAGATCATTATGGTGGTAATTGGTTGGGAAAATTTTTCTGGGTTTCTAAATAAAATTCAATAAGTTTTGGTTTAGTTCAACTATAAACAAGTGCAATGTATAGATCATTACGCATTTGAAAAGGGAAACTTGTGAAAAAAAAATGATACACACCATTTTTTATGATCTCATCTCATTATCTTAATCATCAAATTAAAAAAATAAAACAAATTAATGTTGGGTCAACTCCGTAGGTTTTGATGATGCTCATGTTTTTAGCTTGTCTTCTGGATCAATATATTGTATACCCTCTCATCACATGTTTCATATCGCTGTTTTATAAAGGGCCATTTTCGCTGAGCTTACCACTGCATTAACCAGAAAACCAATTCTATCTTGACTTGGGGTTCTCACTTCTCTGACCAAAAACAGAGAGAAATTATGAAATGACTTCTGAGCCAGCCTTGTAACAGGATGCAGATTAGATGCATACATTACACTCTTGCTAAACCTAGGCCTAGTGAACCGCCAAAAGAAATGAAAATATATGACTTCACGGTATGCATTCTCTAATTTCCTACAAGCGGGTGCTTAGATCCTCTCGATGAATTTCAATTATATGCTCAGATTTGCACAAATCCTTGTATTACTATAGGTTCTTATTTCGTTGACAACACAACCCCAGATGGAAAAAAACGAAAATAAAAAAAAATTGTCTAGTTTCACTTTCAGCTTCTACATTTGAATTGTGCGATCACAAGCATGTGATATGTAAAGGCAAGGTCTACAGTTTTTCGAGTTTAATAGACTGCATTCTTAGCGATAAATTGTATGCAGCTTATGAATGTAGCCGAAAAGGCAGTAGATTCTAGCAACTTAGATAATTTTTAACTGCTATTATAACACATGTGACATGCTATAACTTCCAAAATCTACACATTTTAGAGCACATACAGTAAAATACAAGGCCAACTGTGAAACCATTGCTCTCCTTGTAGAATAAACACAGCCTCTTCACTTTACCAGTTCTGTAGAGATAAAATGAGTTGATATATTTCATTCTTTCCATGTAAAAGCACATAATTAAGAGAATAAAAATTAATTTTTATATAAAAAATCAGATATCTTCACGAAAAAGAATATCCCACTTCTTGGATGTTATAAGGGTGCAAAAGGTTCAGGCAGATGCTCAAATCCATTATCAAAGATTGGTCCTTGATCAGATTTATCGTCAATACTGTGCAACCAGTTTGTGTTCTTCGAATCCTCTTTGAGTAATATTGCATCATACCTGGAGCTTTCATAGATGTCAACTTCACTTAATTTTGCAGAGTATCGTCCATCATTTGCTTCACTTCCATATTCTACAAACTTGCCCATATGTTGTCCATTCTCCAAAATATCTCCACTGTTAATAGATTCTGGAGAATTCATAGAACGGACAGAATGGGTTTTGTTAGCTGCTCTAATACTCTGAGGGAAAAGAGTGGTGCTTGAAAGTGCACGAGCGTTTCCATTGCCATTTCTTATATCCTGCATCCAGTAAGTACAGATGTTAGTAAAAGTGCACAAAGAAACAAAAGACTAGAAGGAACCTACACGCTTGCTCATATGGTCTCCAACCCAACATGATAATTCTGTTGTGTATGCTTGCCGGACCATAACAAAATATGACAGCTTATTCAATGTGTGATAGCATTCTCATTACATTATCAATAACAGGAATCAATGCAAGCATGCGTCCGAGCTCTCACTCATTAAAGCAAGATAATTCTCCCCAGGTCACATCTCAAAATGTTACAACATATATATATATATATATACATATATATATATATAAGGCAAAGGTCCAAAGCTGAATGAACACACAAATAACTAGGACATGCAAAAGTTAAAATGCTAACATTAGTTGCAATCAATATAAATGCATTCTGTTCTTATTGTTGTTTAGGCACATGATTATAACAATTTTGATATTTGCAGTGCCATGTGATGGACACCTGCTGCCTATTCCAGATATAATTATATGATTTAGTTTATATTTTTATTTTTGCATTTGGAGTAGAAATTAATTCGTTATCACCTCAAGAATACTAAAAGTTCTGAGTGATTGCTCAAAACTGTATGAATAAGACAAGTAGCTAACTAATAACAATGAATCATAGCACTAGAGAGACTGTAGCATACCATGTGCCTAATAGCCATATCCAGAGACTTCTTAGATATCGTCCTCCCAAACCCATTATTGTCTGTGGAAGTTGCTGATGACCTGATAGGTTTCCGCATCCCTAAATCTGACACGTGCGAAACCTTTCTAGGCTCGGGCATATCAACAGCATGTCCATTGGAATGCAAACGACCCTTTCCAGGTGCTTCTGCAAGCCTTCCCCTTGAGACAATAGGAGATGAATGTCTTCTTGATACATTTGATGGGCCTGTGGTTTCTGGGCTCCCCTTCATAGAGACAGCAGCACCTGGCCGGGACCTACCAGCAGAAAGTGGCCTATCTGGCAAAGTTGTTCTAAGATTTGGAGGTGTGTCAAGGGGAAAATCAGGAGGAACAACTGGCAGTTGTGTAGGACGAATTCGAGGACCTGGGGAACTTGGTCGTGATGCCGGTGCAGAAATGCGCCCATTTGAAGGAGCACGCCCAACTGTCATAGAAGGACCAGACACAGGTGATACAGAAGTTGCTGGACTACGACGTGTGGGAGTAGATGGGCGAGAATTTGATCGAGTAGAAGTTGAATTTAAGCTCGCAGGTATTTGTGCCCTAGAGCTTGGAGTAGAAGGCCTTGAGCTTTGGTGTTGTCGATTCTTGTCAAGTGAAGAGCTGGCTGGTGCTGGACGAACTCTAGATGGAGTTGAGGGACGTGACGATGTTGGACGGGTGGATGGTGTGGAAGGCCTTGCAGTAGATGGAGATCGTGTAATTGGGGAGGACGGTCTAGTGTAAGATGAAACAGAAGCTGAGCTTGTATTTAGGATTGAAGAGGATCTATTTGATGAATAGGTACTGAATTGTGAAGATGAGATAGAAGGGCGAGTGGCTGAACTGCTTCTAGCTGGTCTTGTGGAATGGAAGCTCTCCGATTGTGAAACAGAAAGCTACAACAGAGACAAATTTGAAAAATTAATCAGCCGTAACATGTAATTCAAAAGTGTGAATGAAACACGCCATGCTGAGTCCCTTCCAAATAAAAAGCAACCATCTTATTCATCATGGAGTTAATTCAAATCAAGCAAAGTGGGAAGGGCAAAAGAAACAAAAGAACAATGTTTATCCATACCCTTGAAGATTTCGTGGTAGAAACTGATCTAGAAAACGAACTGCTCCTTGAAGCCACCAATGTAGGTTGTGACTCACCACCATCAGACGACGGAAAAAGAGGAGTTCCAGGAGGAGTGAGAAGCCTAAGGGAACGAACAAAATGGTAAGAAGCAGAATGATAAATGGATGCCAATCTCACAAAAATGGTAAGTAGCAGAATGATAAATGAATGCCAATTTCACACCAGTCAGAAGCCTGATGACATTAGTGCATCATGGGCAAATTACATATGAATACTAAGTTCACATTCTTCCAACAACTCAACAAAAATACAGCTCGTAAAATGTACACAGAACCTGAATTGAGTATTTCATAGCAAACTAGGGGATACTAATCATTTCAACAGAGCATTGGTCTTAGATAATCATAGCATATGAAGAACAGATTCAGGAAAAAAATGTGAAAATTTTTCATTAAAAAAGGGCTATTTCGACTTCAACTCTTCTATTATCACTACAAACTATCCATTTTAAGTGGCTTCTGTTCTGTACTTTATTTTTATTTTTATTTTATTTTAAATTTTGCAAAACAGATTCAATCTAAAAGATGTGCAACGCTGTTGAAATAAGAGAAAATTAAATTTCAGATGAGAATAGATCTGATATTCAAATAAGCACCAGTCATAATCATGCTTCCCTCCGTCTGTAGATGACAATAGATCATCGATCCCGCTCTTCTGTTGTTTGGATGATCCAACTGAAACTCTCCCCAATTTCACTGATACTGCAATCACAAAAATTAGAATCAAACAGCTGCCATCTGGTAATTTCCATATGGTTATGAACAGGACTTGGCGCCAACGACGAAGAAGATATAAAACGACGCAGTGGAAATTGACTATTAAACGGTGTCGTTCGGTCGGATTTGGATGAGAGGAAAAGAACACTGCCTAACTGAAAGCCGACAAATCGAGACATAAATGAACCAGAAATCTAATCAAAATGACAATACTATCCTCCAATTCGGTTACGAGACTCCACAACATTTTCAAAGATAACAATAAATAATAACAGTGTACCGTCGGAAGATTCATCGGAAGAGGCGACAGATAGACTCCGGCGGTTCCTGGAGAAAAGATCCAAGTTCTCATCGGATGTATCTTTAGATGAGAAGCCATTCAAACTATGACCACGCCGGTGACTATAGTTGTTGTTGTGGTTGTGGTGGTTGTAGTGGTGGTGAGAGAGCGATCCAGCCGGAAAATTCCTACCTCCGATGAGAGATTCTCTCAAACCATGATTCCTACTACCGTTACTCATCATTGGTGTGTGTGTGTTAGTTAGTTACACACTTACGCTCTGGTGCAGCTGCAACCAACCAACAAACAAAGAAACAGCGCATCTCCAACAACATATCCCAAAAAGGATGAAAATGGTGAGATCTATGCATCCATCTGTTCTCTGCAGCAGAAGCTTAGAATCAGGTAGGGCGGGCGCAGAAGCATTAGGATGAGATCTGAAATGTAGTGTAGCGGTGGTGATGTAGTGTAGAAGTGAAGTGTCAGCTTTCAGATCCGTGCTGCTGCTTCTTCTGCTGGTTAGGTGCTGTGCGTGTAGATCGATGTTTTTCGGGGATTATTGAGAGAGCCAGCAGCAGCATTTGGAATTTCTTATTTCTGACAGTCGGTGACTGTCCTCTTCTCTTTTTTTTTTTTTGTTTTTTTACATTTTTATGCTCTATGTAAATTAATAGAAATTAATAGATTTTACATTTGTAATAAATGTTTTGCCAAAAATTGTAAAAAAATATTTTTTGTTAAATATATAAATTTATTTTATATTGAACCAATAAAGATAAAATATGTATATTCAATATTTGGTTTAATAGTGAGAATTTTTTTTATATTTAAGAAAATATATTTTTTACATTTAACCATAATTTTAACAAGATTTGGTAATTAATTAGTGTTCACATAACAGAATTTTATATAATATTTTATGTATTTATATTTTTTAAAAGAATAAAATAACAATAATTGAATTTTAGGTATTTTTTTCGAAAAAATAATAATAATTGAATTTTAACTAACTAAAAATAAAATTTTAATCAATTAATTCTTATTAAAAATAATTTATGTCATTATTTTTCTTATATACTTTATTTAAAATTATTTTTATTATAAACCACTGAATATGGCAAAACAATAATGTCATTGCAAATAAAATAGTTGCACATGCTAAGAAAAAATATCAAATAAAATTGGTTAAAATACCAAATGAAACCTAAACTATTTGATATAAATTGAGATTTCTCATAATTTTAAATTATGAGTTCAAATTTTAAGGCATCATCAAAGTTTTTCTTAAAATGTATGTTGTAAATTGTTCACTCATAACTAATATATCATAATTTCATGATACTCTTAATAAAAAAAAAGTGACACTATCCAAAAAATTTTGGGTAAAATATTTTTCATAATTTTTTTTATTTTTTTGGCCAACTAGTTTTATTTATTTATTTATATAAGAATGGATCTAATCATATAAAAAGAGTGACAATGCCACTTGTCTCCTCCAGCTTGACAACATGTGTCTTCTTCACATGTGGTTAATATTATAGCAATTATATCAAGGCTTTTTGACCTTCAATTAATTTTTATTCCAATTAATTATTATCATCGGAAACCTCTAAGTAATAATTATATTAATACTATTACATTGCACTTGCATTTCATTATAATTATGCATTTGATCTTATATTATTTTTTTTTTCACAAGTGTAGTGGGTCATTTTTGCTAAGTTTGATGAAGCTTTCCTATAGCTTCTTCTACGTTAGAATTATGATTACAATCTCTTTCCAATAGGACATTTGCAATTTACAAGTTATTGAGGTGGGGCTGTGGTTGACGTAAACCAATCCATACCACTGGTCCACCCACCTCATAATGCATGTAAGGTAATATAATGATATTCTACTTTATAATTTAAAATTTTTTTCCCTTCCAACAAATTTATTATATTTGACTGATCAAATATATATAAATAATTATAGTGTAATATATTTTAAAAAATTACTCAAATAATTTAGCCTAAATGGTTGACACTCACTAAAGAGACAATTTTTATAGTCAGGTCAACTTTATTTCTTCTTCTCTCCAGCTAAAAAATTATCCCGATGCTTTAACAGTAAAAGAGTAGTTAAATATTGATTTTTTTTCAAAAGCATCTTAAGATGTAGAGTTTAATTCCTACTGTCATCGATTTGAAGGGAAAGATTATACTCTATTATGCAGTTTATCGAAATTTAGATTATATGACTTCACTATTTATCAAAAAAAAATTATCCAGATACTTTAATTTGAATGATTAACACCCACCAAATTGGTGTTCCCTATAGCCGGTTTGATCCTATCAACCCTCTCCCCTCTAATTTTACTAACAATATATATATATATATAATTTCATATGTAATTCAATTTACATAATCAAATCATTTTTATTTAATAAATAATTATTTAGGTTAAGATTCAAAATTTACAATAATAATAATGCTTTATTATATTTTTAACCAAAGTTTAAAATTTAATCAATAAAATGTGAGGAAACTTATAAAAACATATTCAATTACGTGTTAATTGCAAGCAAAACTGTTTATCAACTAAAAAATCATACCCTATTAATTTTTTCACCAACTACCTCATGAAGGGGGTTGGATTAGGTTGGCAATTATTTAATTAATTGAATGTAACTTTAATTAGTAGTAGGTAATAAGAGTAAATAACAAGTTTAAAGTCTAAATCCCTTTCTTTCGTATTTCTTCTAATTATGGCATTTTGATTGTACCTTTGATAAAGCTTTAATTTGTAACCATCTTCTTCAAGGTATGGTAATCAATAAGAATTTTCTAGTTCAGCAAAAAATATACAAAGAACTTTTTTCAAAAAAAAAAAAATAGTAATACATTTTTTCCATCTTATGAGATGTGATTGCCCAAATAACATATAATAAATACTTGAATATTCAAAATAAAGAAATGAAATACCGTTTTTCTTCTTGTCTATTGCAGACAACTTCCTTTTTTGTTTTTGTTTTTGGGTGGTTTTTAAAGCTTTGTTTGGATGGGGTGTAAGGGAAGAGTAATTAAAGGGAAGGGAGGAGGAGAGGTAAATATACATAGTTAGCTTTCACTTATTTGGGAATGAAATGAGGGGAAGACTAGTTAAAGAAAAGGTAATTAATATTACTTTGATTGGGAGAAAGAGTGAGTAAAGGAAGATGGAAGAAAGTTAAACAATAAAAATACAAAATTAATCTTTTTCATTCATATAATTAATATGATATTAATATGCAAGATATAAGATTTATGTTATGCATATAAAAATATAAAAATTCATGACAATTAAGAAATAAATATATTTCATTAAAAAAATAAAATAGGAAAAATAAATTAAAAGAAAGATAATATTACATACCTTAAAAGCGGACTAGATAAAATAAAAAATTTTCCACAACAAATCTACAATATAAAATAAACACAATAAGATTAATACTAATGGAATAAAAAAATAGAAATAATTTATTATAATAAAAAATAAACAAAAAAATTTTAATAAAAAATTTAAATTACAAACCTATGATGTAAGAGCAAATGGAGAAAGATAGAGAAAGAAAATAGTGTAGGTATATGGGAACAATCGGGGAGAAAAAAAGGAGTACATATGAGTTGGGGAGTGATTGTAATAAGGGATAATATAGGATTTTAATATTTTATATAAGGACAAAATTGACATAAAAAAAGAATGTCATGTAATTTTATCCATTCTCTTTCCTTATACCCCAAAATGAAGTTTAAGAAAAATGCACCATTTCCCAGATAGGTACATTCTATATTTCCTAATTGTTTCCCTTTCTCTCTCGTGTGCCCTCTTCCCCCTCTTTACCTTCAATCCAATCATACCTAATATGAAATTTTTGTTATTTGGGTAAGGAAATTGAAATTTTTTGACATTAAATTAACATATGTTTTTTTTAGAATCAAATTGAGACAAGTTAATAATTATGAATGTATGATTAAATGCATAAATAGTGTAATAGATGCTATAGATTAATGCTCAAACTTATTGTTGTCATAGAGACCAAGAAAAATTGAGAAGAATTTAGATACAAAGGAAGTGTTTATGATTTGATTACCACTCTATAAATTGACTTTTCCGCTAAAAAAAATAAACATATAGTAGATAAAAAGTTTAATCTTCTAATTAACTCAATTAAAAGAAAAGAGAGCATGATCACATTGCTTTGAAACTTAGAGAATGACATCATTAGCAAAGACGTGACACCCAAATTAAATTTATGGACCATCCCTCATTTTAATTTCATTAATTTATAAAAACTATACCCTACAAAAACCCCTCCTGAATCTATAGATAGACATTGTCACCTAAGTCATCCAAATTAGATTGTTGCTTTAAAGAAGAAGTGATGGCTGAGGGTGATGCATACTAGTCATGGAGTTTGTGATGCACCATGATTTGTGTGTTGAGAAAATGATGTGTGATTCATTGCATGGGCCAACATACTAAGCTAGCCCAACTGCACACCCATGTGATTCTCTTCATAGTCCTTCAATAAAAATGAAAAAGAAGCATTCAATGGAGAATCAAAACAAAAAATCAGACAGTATCAAGCAGAATAGAAGGACAATTTGATAGCCGATATTATTGACTTGATGATATTTCTCCTTTCTTTCTTTTTTCCCAATTTTATGATCATTTTGTATTGTTATGATTGATTTCATCATTTTTCACTTATTTAATGGAAAATTATAATTTTATAATTCTCATTATAAAACATTAGTATTATTTGAAATTAATAAAAAAATACTTTTTTTCATTAATTTATCAAAATTTGATTTATTTAGAATTTAATCACGAATGTTTTAAATTAATTTAAAAAATATATATTTTAAAAACAATAACGATGAGTGTCATAACTCACAATGTGCATCCACTTTTTAGTGCCCTATAAAATAAGAGAAAAAAAAAATTTCAAAGAAATGCGATACACTGTCTTTGCTACACTAATCTTTTCACTTTTAAAATTATTTGAGAAAAAAAGTACACTCCTAAAATTGTTTAATTAAAAATTTAAAAGTAAATTACATTTTCTTTCTAAAATTAGACCTTATTCACATTTTCCTCCTCATAATTGAAAATGAAATTTTTTTATTCTTCAATTTTTATTATGTCAATACTTAAGTTTTTTTTGATAAAGTCCAGCTAAATTTCTTATATTAATAAACACTTAAATCCCTTTATTTTATAAAAATATACAATTTACTTCCTATATTTTATAAAATATACAATTTAATACATTTATTTTAATAAAATTAAATAATTTAATTTTTAATTTTTTTAATTTTAAATATTAGATTTTTAAGATTAGCTATCCTTACATATATTTCTATCAATACTTTATATATAAAAATAATGTCATAAATTTAATGAATTCATTAATTTGCTTAATTTTACTTTAAAGCTAAAATTATTCAAATTTCTAATATTTGATTTCAACAATTGTAGCTTTTAAAATTATTAAAAAGAAAATTAATTAAACAAAGTACAACAAAAGTTAATATAAAATAAAATTAACGAAAATTAATGATTTAATTTTTATTTAATATATTGATAGATGTATATATAGATGTTAAAAATTTCATTGATATTGAAATTTTAAATTTAAAATAATTAAAAATTTGAGGAAATAAATTATGTTACATTATTTACATAAAAGGAGTAAATATTTTATCTTTATAAATTACATAAATTGAAGTATTGATAGGATAAAAATTCAGATAAAAAAAATTAATTTTCAAATAAAATAGAAGAAAATGTAGTTACAAAAAACAAGATAGAAAAAAGTGCAAAAGTGCAAATTAGTTCAAATCACATAGGAAAAATCTGATTCACCAAAAATTTAATTGGCAATTGGTGTGCAAGCTAGTCCGATCGCGTGTGCTACTGACACCTACATATGGTCGGTTAGAAAATGGTGCAGCTGCTGGTTGGACGACAACCATTTCATTACGGCATTTACTGCTCCACCCGCTGCTTACTCGTGTGTGGCAATGTTTTGCATGTCTTCACGTGCTTCTTTTTCTTTTTCTTTTTTTAAATAATTTGGATAGGGTGTTCATTATTTTACTGACTGCCAAAAAATATCCAAATTTCTAAATCAATGACACAAATTCAGCTGAAATTATCAGCTAGTTTTGGACACTACCAACTAATATTCTTATTTTTTACCAAATAATTTATCCCAAGAAGCAAGAAATTACCAGCGAATTCAGATAACTCTAAAGCCCCAAATAATTATTAAATAATATAAGTTGGTTCCAATTATTGGTTGCAATACACAATCCATCAAATTAATTTTTTAAATTGAAAAAATAAAATAAAATTGAAAGTATGTATGAAGTGAAGATGGCCTTTTTTTAAAATAAAATTGAGATATGTGTCATTGGCACCTAAATTCAGTCACGTTGAATTCATAGGGAGAATTTAGAGTTCTTTATGTCACAAGCCAAAGGTTTAAAAACTTTATTTTCTTGAAATTTTATATCAAAATTTTTGTTTGTATTTATACCTAGTGTCGCATCATTTAAATATTTTATATTTAATTAATAAAAATAAAATATGTATTAAATATAATATGTTTACAGTTACTTGTATTTGTATAAATTTATCACTTTATTTCATATACTTTTAATTTTATCAAATTAACACCTTAATTTTTCTATAACATATTATATAAACATATGTTTAGGACCATTTATACTTATATGATTTTATCATTTTGTCATTATGTGTATGTTGACATGTTATCCTACGTGTCTTGTGAATGATACGAACATATATTTATATAATAGATTATAAATAAGTTGATATGTTAATTTGATAAAATTAAAAGTATAAAGGATAAATTAACAAAATTATATATCTATATATATTGGGTAGAATACATTAGTGTATATAAAACATTTTCTAAACTTCAATTAGACTCGTACGCTTCGGCTTTGTGCAGACTGGGACTTGAATTGTGACTGAATTTTTTTTAACGACTTACGTCATGTATATAACATATTTTTATAACATGAATTTATTCGGGCTGGGCTTGAGTTTGAGCTTAGGCTTCTTCATCTCTTACCAAGTCCAGTCCCATTGCTTCCATATGACAGAATAGATATAGATCTAGCTACGATCTTTTTGTTTGTGTTCAATTGGAGAAGAAAATGCAATTTTATAATTTAAATGAGATGATTTTACTCGTATGGCAAAATATTATTTTTTTAAACCTTTTTTAGGTATTAATCATCAATATTCAGAATTTTTTGAATTCTAATTAATATAATTTAATTTGAACAGACAATGATAATAAAAATCTTTTTTTTTTTGACAATTTGAGAGTGAAAGTGGAGAGATTCAAACCTACCTCTCATATAAGGATATCGGGCCTTCTACCACTGGATTAGGAAAGGCCGGCGAAAGACAATAAAAGTTACATAAGTGAAACATAAACCTACTTATACAGAAATGGAATCCTACAAGGTATCAGCATGCAAATTTAAATGTTATACGATCCACCAGCATTCCTTGTATATTTCCTTTGAAGCAAGGCAATGACTTTAATTTGGATGCATCAGAAAAGAAAAGCAGAGTATAGTAGTAGTGGAGTACTGTCCAGTGTCCTCTATGCCACGAGAAAGCAGGCAGCAATTTCCCCTAAATGAATGTCCATCACATCTATTTTCATCATGTTTCTGCCTTCACATGCATGCCTTCTCTCATTTATACGAAAACATTCACGGATTTCAACTTATACATATGACTTTTTTTTTTTTTTCATTTTTCTATTTGTTAGTAGAGGAGTCCTTAATCTTTTATTTTTATATTCAGTGATGGTGCACCAATATTCTACATCGATTAATAAACGAGAAGCTTGTATTCTTATAAATTGAAATTTTTCATCTTTTACGTCAGTTTTTTTTCTGTAAATGATAAAATCGTGCGATTTAATGGTCTCTCAAACTAAAGCGGACAATAGAGGATTCGAAAATCTTATTTTATAATCCCTTATTTCATTAAACAAAAAAAATTGAAGTTAGAATTTTCTCTAAATAATTTTTTTTTGGTTAAATTGAAAATTCATCCCTCCACCATGCCACAAGTGGCTTGGCCTACGGGCTTCTTTAAACTTTTCTTTTTGAGCTATACGATCAAGTAAACGACATTAAAATTATATCATTTGTTGTGTGTTTTCTTATCATTCACTGAATCAAATATGTAGCAATTCATTTATATTTTTAATAAGATTAGCCCTATTATAAGCCATAGAAGTTGGATGAAAAAAGAAAAGAAAAAAAAAAAAAAAACACAGTCCGTATCTAGTTGGTAGGTGGTAGCAAATTAAAAAGTGTTTCAGTTACGATTTTTCTTTCAACAAATTGGATTTCACACATGGTGAGAACAAAAATTAGATGCAGACATAACAAAGATTAAGATTCTGCATATTTAGCATTTTTCAATGAATGAAAATATCACATATATTTTTTTATATATACATTTCGAAAGTAGAGTTCGAACCTCTAATTTCTTTTACTCTCTCTTGTGATGAAGAATTACACTATTTCAACTAGCTAAGAAAAAAAAAAAACTACCAAAAATAAAATTAAAAGCAAAAACTACATTATAATTACCACACTAATAATTTTTTTTTTCCAGCAATATGTAAGACTCCGTTTATTTGCGGAAAATGTTTCATTTTTGAAAAATATTTTCTCCAAAAATTTTAGTTTTCAATGTTTGGCTAGAAGACAATAAATGAGGAGAGATTGCATTGAAAAATAAAAGAGAAGACAATAAATGAGAAGAGAATGCATTTAAAATGTATTGGAAAATGATTTTTCATTCTTAGAATGAGAAATCATTTTCCCTTATTTTGAAGTTATTTTCTTTTGATTGACAATTTATTTTCCTTTGAATTAATTTTTTTAGTAATCCAAACATTAGAAAATAAAGAAAAATATTTTTTGAAAAAATATTTTCCGCAAACAAACGGAGCCTAAATCTTATCTTTTTTGTTTGAACCGCATAATTTTATTAAAAGCCAAGAGGCTAGGAACAAGGTTAATGTCCAAGTTAAGGATAGTCACATGAATTACTCCTACTATACATATCCAATTATATAGGAGTAAATATTGTGTAATGTACTAGGACTAAAAAGATTCAGTCTACTAAATTCCTTCATCCCGTTTTCAACTTCCTCTTTCCTTCCATCAGAGCCTTTGGAGGACACTAAGCTCCCAATAAAGGATTCATAAGACAGAGGCTGAGTTGGACCGATGAAGACTGAGTCAGGTGCTCATAGTAACCATCAAAGCAGATTGAGAAAAGTTTAAATCTATCAATACCCATTGAAATAGATCAAGTATCAAGGACCATTGATAGGCCAAAACTATCAAACAACCAAAAAATTAGATCAAGAGATAATTATTTATTTACTAAAACCTCACTTGAAAGGAGATACTATTAACAATATATTATAGATCTAACATAAATTTATAACATACAAGCAAAAAGTAAAAAGAAAAAAAGAGGTGATTGTCTTATATCGAATTTTGACTATCCCCAAAAAGGTCCAATGATGAAAACATCTCTCTGAATATGACAAGTTTCTGTTCATTCGTAC
Organism: Mallotus repandus; assembly: GCA_949671775.1. Taxonomy (NCBI): domain Eukaryota; kingdom Viridiplantae; phylum Streptophyta; class Magnoliopsida; order Malpighiales; family Euphorbiaceae; genus Mallotus; species Mallotus repandus. The sequence continues at coordinate 28,512 of CATIWM010184055.1, forward strand.
CACCTCTAAAGCATGCTGTGAGTCTGAAAAAGCCGAACCGAGTCTTCAAAGAGCAAAATCGACCTCGAATAGTTAAGTTGCACCCTGATTTTATGAATTACGAATTATCAGAGCGGTAAGTTGCTCATTTCGAACAATCATTATTCAAAACGAGCAACTCATCAGATCGGTGTTCGTCTCATAAGACCGGAGTTTCACTTCGCAAAATCAGAAGCTGATTTTGACAAAATAGATGTTGGAAACGTGTCCGAAAGGTCCCGAAACACCATCAAAATATCGCGATCAGAGCCTGAGAAGGCTGCGTGCACTAGAGGCATGATCACATGCATTTTCCCTATTTTTCACTCATTTTTTGGCTTTTTTTTTCTATAAATAGAGGTCTCTACCTCCCATTTTGACAAGGCAAGAGCTGAAAAAAAAAGGCAAGAGCTAAAAAAAAAGGACAAGAGCCAAGGAGAGCTAAAAGCAGATGCACACATTGAAACATTATAGAATTGAAGACTCAAGAGTCCTAATTCACACACATTTAGCTCATCTTCTACATTTTTCGTAGGATTTTTTAGACCACTTTTGAACCAAACCCAACCACATCTTTGTCAAAACACGCTTCAAAGGTATATGAATTTACATTCTACACGTCATTTTCAACCTCTCGACGAGGAAAGCTTAAAAATCCCTCGAAGCTAAAGCTTCAAAAACCCAAAAACAAGCTCAGTCAAATCTGAGGATAAAATCATCATTTTTGCATGTTTATTTTACCGTTTTGCATTTTACTTTATTTCCACAAGCAGTTGAGAAATTATTATGATTGTGTGATGAGACTGGTAATTTGCATGCTGATTGAATAATCTCTGCTTTGTTTTGCTCATGATAAATCGTCATTTTGCATCAATATGCATTCAATAAATATGAAAGTTCCTTATCTAAGCTAAAGCTTCGATATTACGGTCTAATGATGCAAGCATCATTATTATCTATCTTATCATTTAGAAATGCTTTATAATAATTCTTGCAAGAACATGAACTACGTACATCTGTTTAATCATTCATGATGCATCAATCATCTTTGTTGTGCTTATATGCTGTCCAAATGGATGAATAGATGGAATTACACATAGTTTTGTTAACCTCTGTCTTGCAGGTATTTGCTAGATTTATATTTTCATAACCTTCTTTTCCTTTTTTTAAATGTATTTACTAGGAAAGCCTTGTAAATAATTATGTTGAATCCCTCGTATTTTTTGTTAGTATTGCGTGTTTGTGTGAATGTGCATATATCAACTGTCATTACCGATACTAGGGTTCTGCGGTAGCCATATATTGAGTATTATAATGAGAAATAGTTAAAAAGTAGATGAGATCTCTTGGGCTCAGAATCTCTGTTGGGGATGATACTCGTTGAGTGACCCGATGCCGTCCCTTTCATATTTTTCTGGTTTCCTAAAAAACAGGTGGCAACTCCAAACACAAAACGTCTCCCATCCCCTTGAGACCAATCATTTGTCCCTGTCCCTAAAACGGAACGGATGTTCCATCTGGCAAAGTTGCCATGTCCCTCGGAATAAAAAAAAAATGTCCCAGCGCGGACCCTCAAAAAGGTCGCTTATAGTGGCGACTCCACTGGGGACTCTAGTTAGAGAGATCAATTTGAAAATGACTATTTCTCGTTATACTATGCTCAATCATATGGAGCTCTTCACCATTGCATTTGCACTACACAATCACACGTGCACCCTTGGTCCCTATTAGCCGACAATGATGGAAAGTGATCCACTATGATTCCGTACGAGTCATAGGGTGACCGATTCAGATTTGTCACCTTTAGCCTTTATTTGTGGTTTCGCCGGACTCATCGGATTAGAGTCTATGACCTAAGTCCTTAAGGAGGGCAACCCGAGTTATCAAAAGAATGCTAGACTCACTGACCGAAGTCCATAACCTTAGTTATGGGGGGGCATTTTTGCTAAAGGAGCCCTTAGTCTTATAGCCTCGACTCAGGCCATGTAAATAAACCAATAGAAATCTCCACTAGGATCCGACTAAGCTTTGCATGCTAAGCCTTGATGCTGTCCATTTGACATGGCATTCACAAATGTCATGACACTTTTAGTTTCTATCCTCGATCGACGTCATTACGTCCATTCTCACAGGCTACTCACATTTAGACTGTGTGATCCTTGTTTACCTTACATAAGCCCGATGTGTAAGGAATGATAAGAATCATTCACCTCAGTATGAATAGCCTATGAGAATTGGCGAATAATGACATCTTTCGATGATGGAACCTACAAGCATCGTCCATTTATCTTTATCAGATCAAACAGATGGGTCAGGAATTTGACTAGATTATAGACATTTGTGTCAAAAGAATCAAATTGTAAATTCTCAAACAATACTTTCATGCCTCTTGGTAAATGTATCAAATATCAATATGGGGATATGAAACTGGACCCCTCTTATTGGCTATACTCCTTACACATGCAGGCGTGTAAAGACTATAGACGCCATTTGTGACCTAACGACTGGTCCTTACATTGACATTATACGCTTACCTCGAGTGCATTTGAGCATCATTTATTAGTTTACCTCTCGATTCTTATTAATAAAAATTGAAACAGCCTAGTCTGAGAGCGGAACCATAGCCCCTTGCTGACTATCGGGTCAAAACCTACCTAGGAAAGAGACTAAATAACCACGTAGAGCAATAAGGATGGAAACGAGGGCTTGCTTATGAATGGTTTATTCCTTGTACAGGAAAAGCTAACAATCTCTTACATAATCATGCATACATGACATACATATAGGCAACATATACTAACCATATTTTTTGCAGCCATCTGCATAAATCATAATAAGACTATGCATGAGAACGTCATGCATACATGCTAATCGTATTCTTTTACAGTTGCATCTCATGCATGCATCATTCATCATTTATTTATTCTATCTTACTAATCTGCAATAAACAAGATCTTGACATGGGTGATTCAGAAGACACTTCATGTCAATAATTTGAGAATAAATTGAAAGAGGGAATTCAAAAATTACTTACTGATGGCACCATACCAGAAATCCTCCAAGCCCAAATCAAAGCCATTAATGTTCAAACCAGAAACTTCCAAGATGGAAATCATGCTACTACTCCAATAAACGAAGCATCTGCATCTGTCCACCAACGAGCAGACTGAGGAAAGGGCGTCCTTCATACTCCTGTACAAATTGAAGATGATGATGAGTATTACTGTGCGTTTAAGACCCTACAACAACAAGCTGCTAAGATTGTTGACTTGACCAAGCCTAAATCAGTAAGGGAAGTCAAACTACTAGCCAATTGAATGGCTCAGCTAGAATTCACCTTTAAAGATAAGGGGTCTCATGAATCCAAGAATTTTACTGATTTAGCTCTGTTCAAAGATGAACCGCTTCCTGATGATTTCAAATTGCCAAACTTTGCCAAGTTTGATGGAACTGGGGATCTGAGGGCACATTTAAGGCAATATGCCACCTTCATGGCTGCTACTAAGCTTATAGAATCATAGATTGTCTGATTTTCTTCACATCACTAGAAGAGGGACTAAGAGCATGGTTCTTTGACCTTGAGGATGAGATCAAGAGTGACTAGTTGCTATTAACTTAGAAATTTATTAAGCAATATGAATACAATACTCAGTTGGATATAACTCATAGAGATCTGGAAACTACAAAACAAAAGTCTAGTGAATCTTTCTCTGATTATGTTACAAGATGGCAAGCCAAAGCTGTTAAAATGAAAAATCGTCCCTTGGAGGATGAGCAGATAAAGTTAACAATCAAAGGATCATTGGCCCATTTTAGAAAATAGATGATCTTTGCCCATTACCCTAATTTCCAAGCACTTCACCAAGCTGGAATCAGGATCGAAGATGAAGAAACCCAACAACCTAGAAATAATTTCCCCCAAAACACTCAAAACAGTGCCCAAAATCAAAATGCCTTCACCCGAACTGCTGAGATAAACCAAATTCAATCAGACACTTTCAACCCATCATCTGTTAATGTCATCAACAAGCCACCTAGAAGGTTTTCAAACTTCAACCTCCCACTATCCAAAGTCTTCCAAAGACTTCAGCAAAAGAACCTTCTACAACTAAGAGAACCAAAACCATTACCAAATCCTTTGCCTCCAAAGATTGACCATAACCTATTTTGCTAGTTCTATTAAATGCTCGGCCATGCTACTGACACTTGTAGAACTCTCAAAAATGCAATCCAAGACCTCATTGACTTAGGAAAGATTGGTGATCCTGAAAGATGACCCAACGTCAAAACCAACCTCCTTCTAAATTACCGAGCTATGCCTCCACCAACAATCAATACAATCTCATCCAGCCTGCCTAAAAATTTTATCGAATGATCAATCCAAGCCATTCAGGAAACCCCAGAAGAACAAGAAGTCAAAGTAGAAAAAGAATTCTTAATGATCTCAGAAGATGAACTCCTAAGTCTGATTCTTGACTGTTATGACTCCAGTGAAGATGAATGGGACCCTTCCATATTTGAATATATTTTAATGCCTTGAGCATTCACTCCCCACTTGATGATGCAAAGAAGAGTTAGAGATATAGCCCTTTCCATGAATGGTGAAGTGATTGACTGCTCTTACCCGTATGAAACATATGAAAGCCTCAAAGTTGAGCAAAATAAACCTGAAGTGTAGGATCTACTGGGCCAGCCATCTAGAAAATTCAACTACAAAGTCAAGTACAGTGCATCGACAATAGCTCATGTCCTTCTAGAGGATATAGTGCCCTCAGGATGAGGAGAAGAGTTTGATGAAGAAGACAAAATAACTACGACCGTCCAGTCTCCAAACCTATAAGTCATGGGAATTAACATCTGGTACGACTCTAATGAAGAAGTTAAAAAAGGCACAAATACCCAGGAACATGATGACTCTGAGATCATTGTCTGGAATAAGGGTGATAGTGTAAAAGCAACAAGTCAAAAGACACCATATAACAAAAAGCATATAGCTAAAAAGCCTCTACCCTTAGTTAGCCATGTAACTCACAGTGGAAGGGTCTACCAACCTCCTGAAAAGGAAAAGGATGTCTCAAAGGGGAAAGAAATATCAAGTGATGTGGCTCCAACTAAAGAAGAAGATGATCAGGTTCTTAAGCAGCTTAAGAAAACTCATGCACAAGCCAGTATTTGGGATTTGTTCATGGCCTCTAAGAAGCATAAAGACGCTCTAGTCAGGACACTTGATGATGCAAGGATCACCACTGATACTTCACCTTGTGAAATGATAACTTCTCTAATAAAAGCTCCTTCTAATGCAATCACCTTCTCAGATGAAGATCTGCCTCCTGAAGGAAGGGTCCATAATCGTCCTCTATTCATAAAGGCAATAGTCAGATCTAAAAAGACCTTATATGTTATGGTAGATGATGGATCTACCATCAATGTTTGCCTTCTGAGGCTGTTGCAAAAATTCAGAATGAATGTTGAAGACCTAGAGGAATCTAACGTGATTATCCGAGCTTATGATGACTCTAAGAAGCAATTCGTAAGGACTTTCAAAGCAGTAGTCACTGTGGGGGATATTGAATTAATAACAAAGTTCACTGTCCTAGACATCCCTTTAACTTTTGCCCTGCTATTAGGGGAGGCCCTGGTTCCACCCACTAGGAGGCATACCTTCTACAATACACCAAAAGATTAAATTCCCACCCAAAGATAAAATTGTCACCATTCCGGCTGAAACCAACAACATCATCACTTGCTTGAATTTAGTGCCACCAGGCTTCCAGATCTCTATAATCCATGAAGATTGGGTCAACCCAAAGGTTACTGCACTGATGAAAAAGATGCAATACCTACCCGAAACTAAATTGGCTGGAAGATACATTGGAGTCACAGAATTCCCTGACTTCCGAGGACAAACCAACAAACATGGCTTAGGATATAATCCTGAAAAGGACACTGGAACTAAAAAGTCCACCTTTTTTATTCCAAAAGGCTCAAATGAAGTCTACAAGGGATAGACTGAGAAGTGGGAAAAGGAAGGGTTTAAGAAACCTAGTTTTGAAATCTTCAAAGATGTTATTGACTTTGCTAAAGGAAAACGCCCGCCTTTGTTAGAAGATAAAATTGAGACTGATATTGATGAACTGATGAAGAATCTGAGATTAGAATCAAGACTGAGACCTTCAACTATGAGGAAGTTACTGCCATCCTCGAATCAAACATTGATGAAATTTTATTTGAAGACACTAGAGTTGATCTCTGTACTCTTCCTTTATTTGAAACTAATAATATAATGAACTTTAAAGTTAATGTAATGAAATCAAATTTTGCTTACTTGTTTGATGTCCTTTCTGATGGTAGTGTGCATTGTATTGATTAAAATACTTGTATATTTGACATTCATTCCATATGCACTGAACCATTTAACATTGACATAGAAAATAAACCACACATTTTGCATATTTCGAAAGATGTTACCCCTGAGGAGAGGAGAGAAATTGAAAAAATATTAATAAAATATTCAAAAGTATTTGCTTGGACATACAAAGACATGCTTGGCATCTACAGAGATATTTCTCAACACTACATTCCCACTAAAAAAGAGTGTAAACCAGTAAAACTGAAGCTGAGAAGATTCAGACCAGAATGGGCCCAATTGGTAAAGGAAGACATAAAAAAAATAGATAACTACTAAGTTCCTAGAGGTGGTAGACTATCTAGAGTGGTTAGAAAATGTCGTGCCAGTGCCAAAGAAAGACAGAAGGGTTAGAATTTGTGTTGACTACAGAGATCTAAACAAAGCATGCCCAAAGGATGACTTCCCTTTGCCTCATATAGATGTGTTGATAGACAACGCTGCCTCTAGCGCAATGTATTCCTTCATGGATGGATTTTTTGGATACAATCAGATTTTGATGGCCATCATTGACAAAGCAAAAACATCCTTCATAATAGAATGAGGTACTTATTGTTACAGGGTAATGCCTTTTGGCCTGAAAAATGCAGGTGCAACCTACCAAAGAATGCCAACAGCCACGTTTCATGACATAATACACAAAGAGGTCAAAGTGTACATAGATGACATGATGGTTAAATCAGAGACCAGAGAAGGGCACCCAGCTGCTCTCAAAAAGTTCCTCATAAGGGTTGAAAAGTACAGCCACAAGCTTAATCCCAAAAAGTGCGTATTCAGGGTGACTTCAAGCAAGATGCTGGGATATACTGTCAGCCAGAATGATATCAAATTGGATCCAGATAAAGCAAAAGCATTCAGAGAAATACTAGTGCCAAAAATAGAGAAAGAAATTAGAGGGTTTCTAGGGAAGCTACAGATCATAAGCAGGTTCATCGCCAAGCTAACAGTAGGTTACGAGCCCATTTTTAGGCTACTTAGAAAAGATTAGCCAGTCATATGGAACAAACAGTGTCAGCTAGCATTCAATAAAATCAGAAACTACCTAGCCAATCTGCCAGTTTTGAAATCACCCAAGTCCGGGTTACCATTAACCTTGTATATAGCCATTGAAGGGAATGCAATTGGTGCAATGCTAGCCTAAGAGGGAGAAGGGGAAGTGAAACATGCAATCTACTACTTGAGCAAGAAAATGCTGCCTTATAAGGAAAAGTACAGTCAAGTCGAACAAATATGCCTAACAATGGTATGGGCAATGAAGAAGCTCAAACACTATTTTCAATCATACAAGATTCAAGTTATGTCCAAAATGGATCCTATGAAGCATCTCTATGAAGCTCCTTCCTTAGTGGGAAAATTCACCAAGTGGCTCGTTCTACTGACAGAATTTGATGTGCAATATTTGACTAAGAAGACAGTGAAAGGTAGAGTAGTCATTGAATTCCTAGCCCTAAACTCGATTCCAAATTCAGAAAAAAAATCAATTAGACTTCCCAGATGATCTCAACATGGCCATCGAGGTGCAGGGATGGCATATGTACTTCAACGGGGTAGTTAATCAATTAGGAGCAGAAGTCAGAATTATACTCCTAACACCAAAAGGAGAAGTGGTACCAATTGCTAAGAAGCTAGTGTTCAGGGTTACGAATAATGAGGCAGAATATAAAGCATGTGCACTCGGCATGGAAGCTTTGATAGCTCTGGGAGTGACAGAAGTCAAAATATTTAGGGATTCTATATTGGTGATCAATCAAAAAATAGAAGAATGGAAAGTGAAAGAATAACACTTAAGGCCGTATCTGAGCCACTTGCAAAACCTCACCTTATTTTTCCAAAAATGCAAATTCATCCATCTCCTTAGAAACCATAACCAAATGGTAGATGCACTTGCTTCCTTAGCATCAATATGGGAAGGACGGGCCAAAATGCCCATGAAGCCCCTAATCCTACTCAAATCATAGCAACCTAGCCACAAATGCCTCAGAATAGTAGAAATGAAAGTGGACAACAAACCCTGGTTCTACGATATACAATAATACCTCACAAAGAGAATTTACCTTGAGAAGGCAGTCAAAAAAGGTAAGGCAGTCATCCGACAACTGACATCAAAATTCACATCACACCAAGGTGTATTATACAAAAGAACTTCAGATGGGATACAACTTAGATGTCTGGAGGAGATAGAAGCTGCTAGATCAATGGAGGAAGGACACGAGGGTGTTTATGGTCTGCACATGAATGGTGCCATTCTAGCTAAAAAGTTAATAAGATAAGGGTTCTTCTGGATGACAATGATGGAAGACTGTATCAAATTCGTAAGAAGGTGCCACAAGTGCCCAATTCATGGGGACATCAGTCATCTTCCCTCAATTGAGCTACACTCTATCTTTTCTCCATGGCCCTTCTCAGCTTGGGGGTTAGACATAATCGGAGAAATTCACCCAACAGCCTCGAACGGACACAGGTTCATCCTAGTAGTAATCGACTACTTCACAAAATGGGTTGAAGCAGAATCATACCTAAAACTAGAGGCAAAACAAGTGGCAAAGTTCATAAAAAAAAATCTATTCTGCCGATATGGGATTCCCTATCACATAGTTGTAAATAATGGTGTTCAGTTCCAAGGGGAAGTAAGAGAATTACTAAGACGTTATAAGGTGGAGCATCACAAATCCTTACCCTATTGTCCACGAGCAAATGGGGCGGTCAAAGGTGTAAACAAAAACATAAAAAAGATCTTATCAAAGATGACTCAGACTTATTGTGATTAGGCAGATAGACTACCATACGCATTGTGGGGATACTGAACAACAGTCAAAAATTTAACAGGGGCCACTCCTTTCTCACTAATATACGAATCTGAAGTAGTACTCCTAGTGGAAATGGAAATTAAATCACTAAGAATAGCAATTGAATCTGAACTACTTGAAGCACAATGGCCTCAACAAAGGCATGACAGCCTCACTGCTCTAGATAGTAAGAGATTCAAAGAATTGTATCATTTGCAGTTATATCAAGCTCGACTGGCTAGGGCCTTCAACAAAAAAGTTAAACACAAGAGTGTGAAAGCAGGAGGCTGGGTGCTAAAGCAAGCCAAATGTCTCAGACTCCAGAGGGAAGTTCATGCCAAACTGAGAAAGCCCATATCTGGTCAAAATCGTTCTATCAAGAGGAGCTGTCAAGCTAATGGATTCTGAAGGAAATGAGTTCTTTGAGCCTACCAACACAGACCGCTTAAAGAAGTACTATGTCTAAAGCAAATAAAAAAAAGACCCCGCTGAGTTGAAAATTGAAAAAAAAAGGTAGCTTAAACAAAAATTAGGGAATTTCCCGCTAGGTTGAAAACCTGAAAGGGTGGCCTAGGCAAAAGTTAGGGAAACAAGAGAAAATACTTAGTTAGAAAACCTGAAAAGGCTGACTAAGGACAGGGATACTGTCAATTCAAAATTTGCCTAAATGCAACTTTGCTTTTCTTAAATGTCTTCAGTAAATATGCGAATGCTTGTCAAATCATGTAAGTACATTTGAGAAAATGCAATACATCATTATCATCTAAATCCATCAAGCATGCTAAGTACGATTTGCATATTTTCATTACATGTTTGTAGTTCTTACCTGTTTCATTATCTCTCCTCCGAATTGCCAGCCACTATCGTCGAACCTTAAAAAAAAAAGCCTAGCTAGGTGCAAAAAGCTATGAAAAGAGATGCCCTAGGCAAAAGAGGGAAAAAAGAAAATACACCCAGATAGGCGCGAAGAGCTCTGAAAAGAAACGCTCTATGGAAAAGAGAAAAAAATAAAACAAAGAGTTAGATGAAGTAGAATAATCATACAAAATGATCACAACTACAAATGTTTTAATCAGGAACATACAAGTTAGTCAATCCAGAATACAACAATAGCAGCCATTAGTATAGAGTACAACATACTGGACAGATGCCCAAATACAACACCCTGAGTCCATAACCTCTAAAAAATAGTACAACACTGAACAACCATAGCTAAAAGCCTATACCTAGCCTCCTAAAAATAACCACATCAGTTATAGGTGCCATTAAGGATAATAGCTGAATCCACTCAGGCATCCCCATCATCCGAGCCAAGCTCCGTATGCTCTACATCCATCTCAAAAGTCGTTAGTCGCACATGCAGCTGATCGATCTTCTCATGATAAGACGCTCCCTCCCTCTCCACTCATGACTAGCGAGGATGTACTCACTCTGCATTAGATAAACATCATGGATCACATTCATGCATTCATAAAAATACATGAATTTATATAAAACATGTACAAAGCAATAAAGGAAGAAGGTAGTACACTCTGTGCACTAGTAAACTCTATAAAATACTTCTGCGCGCTAATCATAGCAGTATACCAAGACTGAGCAGTTGAAACAGGCACATGTAAAATAAATAAAATAAGACAATGTACAAATCAAGGAAAGAGAAAACCCTCACGGAGTCAAGAGACTAACATGAGTAGCATCTACAGGCACAACATCCGATGGTGGTGTACCCACTTTAGGTAAAGAGAAGCATGCCCTTACTCCTGTAACTGACAGCCTGTACAACATCGGAGGCACCACACTCATAAAATCACCAAGAACGACACCACTAGATCCCACGCCACTAGTATGTACTGTCCCCTTTGTCCCAGGACCACTTTCCTCGTCTGATCTCCTTCAACGATGTCCATAATGCTATAGATAAAATCTCATAACTCATGTCATTTACTGTTTAATACTAACAAAGTTTGTTACATGCTTATATAAAAACAGAGAGAAAAGACACACAACTCAGAAGCATACCAAATCAGAAGATGCTACCCTAGAAGTAGAGCAACCTTAAGATGTCTGCAGGGTCCCAGCTCTAAAACCCGAAGGCTGTGAAGGATCTACCTGAAGAGGTGGAGGAGCAATAAATTCACTGGCCATAACATCAATCAACTATAATACCAGAGTCATCATATAAGAAAAATGAGTACCCTCCAGGAAATCCTCAAAAGGATACCCTCTCTCAGCTCTATTGAGCTCCTCTCCAACAAGTTCTCGACGCCAAAATATATCTCTAGGAGGATCAATAGGAACTCTCCTCATGAACGGCCGATTCCACTAGCGATAGACCCGCTTACCCAGGTACCACAGCTTGTCGACAAGGCTAGGCAGCAAGACCCTCCTCTTTGTCAGGCACCAAGCCACCTCCTTCTCGATCGACCAGTCTGTCATTCCATCCACCAGTAGGGAAAAATCTACCTGAGAAACATATAAGCAAAAGGATTGTCAAAGAATGAGCAAAGCAAAATCAAATTGCACCAAACTTGACTGTGGGCCAATCTACTCAAAAACCCTTCACCTTTGTAGGACTCTTGATCAAGCCAGAAGTCTTCCTGATCCATCGTGGAAGATATGGGAAGCCACTTTCAGGTAAGTTCTCAATAGTGGGATGAGGAAGCACCCCAAATTCATAAGCTCAAACCTGAAAGAAAGAAAGGAATCAGAGCACTCAAAAATGAAACAATCCAAAAAGCAAGAAACCACACTCACATATGACATAACAAGCAGCTGCAAATGCACAAGCGTCCTCTACAAGCCGCATCCAATCCATAATACATGTGAGCAAAAGCAGTTGTGCCCCAACTATACTTTGGCAGATCCCTCCAGTTCCTCAAAATAGGTAACAATTGTAGGAAGCCAGTACTTGAGGAGTTCAGAAAGATAACAACACTAAGAAGGTAAAACAAGAAACTCCTAGCCAACTGCTGCGAGTTAACATGACCTGCGTCATGCTCTAATGTAACTCTCTCCATAAGCTTCGTATATCGGATTAAAGAGGAGTAACCCGACTTCACAGAAGCAGTAACATCAAATAGATCCTTCAACCATATGTTCCTCATAACAACAGAACTATATGCCTCACTGCTGAAAGGGACAGGCTCCTCGAAAAAACTCAGCCGGTAATGGCTATAAAATTAAGTGGAGTGATAGTCATCTCCCTGAAAGGCAAATGGAATGTGTGGGTAGTATCAATCCATCGCTCAATAAGAGCACACATTGCCGCCTGACTCGATGCATATGAGCCATAAGTAAGAGTAGAAATAATGCCATCAAAGCCCTTCCTGGTAACCATTTGCTTCACACACGGAGGAAGACCCTGATAGTACGAACTAACCTTGTTAAAGCTACCAGACAACTGAGTGACAGGCCCAGAAGACTACAACCACTAGATAAATCAGTTATAACATTCATTAGATACTAAAACATCTCTTTTCGTTATCTTTGCAGGAGCACTATAGCAAGACCTAAACAACAGTAAGAGCTAAACTACAGCTGGAGCTAGATTACAACAAAAGCTAAACTACAGCTAGAGCTACACAGATAGCAAGTGCTAACATCAAATAGTAAGTGCTAACATTAGACAGCTAGAATTATACAGACATCAAGTGCTAACATTAGACAGCTAGAGCTACATGGACAACAAGTGATAACATCAGACAGCCAGAGCTACACAGGCAATAAGTGCTAACATCATATAGCTAAAGCTACAAACACAGTAAGTGCTAACACCAAGACAACTAGAGCTACACATACAACAAGTGCTAACATCAGACAGCTAGAGCTATACAGACAGTAAGTGCTAATATCATACAGCTAGAGCTACAAAGCAAGTGCTAACACCAAGATAGCTAGAGCTACATAGATAGCAAGTGCTAACATCAAACAACAAGTGCTAACATTAGATAACTAGAGCTACAAAGATAGCAAGTGCTAACATCAAACAATAAGTGCTAAAATCAGACAGCAAGAGCTAAACAACAACAAGAGCTAAACTACAGCAAGAGCTAGATTACAACAAGAGCTAAACTACAGCAAAAGTCAAACAATAAGCAGATAACAAGAGCTAAAATCAGGCAGCTAGAGCTACACAAATAGCAAGAGCTAAAATCAGATAGCTAGAGCTACACAGATAACAAGTGCTAAAATTAGACAGCTAAAGCTACGCAGATAGCAAGAGCTAAAATACATGTCAGCTAGAGCTATACAGATAACAAGAGCTAAAATCAGACAACTAGAGCTACGCAGACAACAAGAGCTAAAGTACATATTAGCTAAAGCTACACAGACAACAAGTGCTAAAATCAAACAGCTAGAGTTTTATAGACAGCAAGAGCTAAAATCATATAGCTAGAGCTACAACAAGTGCTAAGAAAGCAAACGACAAGAGCTAAGAAAGCAAAGCTATAATAAGAACTATCACAACAATGACTAATCGAACGACGATGAATAGTCCAAGCATGGGTCTCTAGACTATAGACAACAGGAATCGGATCTCCTCGAGAAAGTCAAGGTGGAAAAACTGAGGCTCCACAACTGGTCCCAACAGCCTCTATAACTCCAGTAGTAGAAGAAGTCCCTGCACCAGTCTATTTAACAACTGCCTCATCATCTAAAATAAACTCGTCAAAGGAAAAAGAAGTAGTATTTACACTGCCAAAGTCATCAAGATCATTCTGAATAGGTGGGAAGTCCATAATTCCTGCACTACACGAAGCAATAGAATAACAACAGAGGAAAATAAAAGAAAAATACTGTGAAAACTCAAAAAGGGCTTGTAGAAGGTCAAAAAGCAGGTAAAAACCACCTCAAACTCGAAAACGAGTTCAATTTAAAAGCATCGGACACGCCTCGGAGCATGTGACCACGCGCCTAGCTCGTGATCATGCATAAGATAGCATGTTCACGCACAAGTTCGCATGATCACACGGCCCAGGCACGTGATCATGTGCTCTTCTGAGGCTGATGCCCTCTGAAACTTACACACGCACACATCGAGGCCCCCGGACACGCACTATTAGGGTCCTGAACTTGCATTTTACTAAAAGAACGCACAAAAAACACACACGAATCGCCCAAACACAAGTATTGTATATTTTAGGGCACTGCATTTAACATCACTATCTCAGAAAGATATATCACTATTCATCAAAAGAGAAAGATGAAGCACAGACGGCACAAGCATATCGCATTTGCAATTATCACATCATCACATCACAAAATCATGCTCGAAACACAACAAATGATGATATAATCACTGCATCATCACTACTCAGTAGCATCTTTCACTACTTAGAAGCATTTTCATTTGTTTAACAACATTTTATTTGCTTAGAAGCATTTTCACTGCTCAGTAGCATTTTTTTGCTTAATAGCATCCTTATTGCTTAGTAGCATTTCCATCTGCTTAGTAGCATTTTATTTGCTTAGAAATATTTTCACTGCTCAGTAGCATCTTTCGCTGCTTAGAAGCATTTTCATCTGCTTAGTAGCATTTCATCTGCTTAGTAGCATTTCATCTGCTTAGAAGCATTTCATCTACTTAGTAGCATTTTATCTGCTTAGAAGCATTTCATATGCTTAGTAGCATTTTATCTGCTTAGAAGCATTTCATCTGCTTAGAAGCATTTCATCTGCTTAGAAGCATTCATGTACTTAGAAGCATCTTATCTGCTTAGCAACATTTCATCTGCTTAGTAGCATTTCATCTGCTTAGTAGCATTTTATCTACTTAGAAGCATTTTATCTGCCTAGTAGCATTTCATCTACTTAATAGCATTTCATCTACTTAGTAGCATTTCATATGCTTAGTAGCATTTCATCTGCTTAGAAGCATTTCATCTGCTTAGTAGCATTCTATTTGCTTAGAAGCATTTCACCTGCTTAGTAGCATTTTCATCTGCTTGATACCTTATAAGGTTATAGTAGCATCTTCATTTGCTTTATACCTCAATAGGTTATAGTAGCATCTTCATTGCTTGACGCCTCAGAAGATTATAGTAGCATTTTCATCTACTTGACACCTCAGAAGGTTATAGTAGCATTTTCATTTGCTTGACACCTCAGTAGGTTATAATAGCATCTTCATTTGCTTGACACCTCAGTAGGTTATAGTAGCACTTTCATTTACCTAACACCAAAGGAGGTTATGAAAGCATCATCTCACCTGAGGGGATGGTAAAGCACATAAATAAGTGGCGACTCCACCAGTCAAATAAAACAACATCAACAATAATGGGTCTGACGTAACGACACACCATCAAGGTAAGTACTTCTTCCCAAAAATAGTTTTGCATCTCTGCATTGCTTCACGTGTATTGATATCAGTACTAGAGGACTATACAACACACATGAAGCAGGGGGCAACTATCATACATCAAATTTTGACTATCCTCAAAAAGGTCCAATGATGAAAACATCTCTCAGAATATGACAAGTGTCTGTTCATTCGTACTGCCTCTAAAGAGTGTCGTGAGTCTGAAAAAGTTAAACCGAGCCTTCAGAGAGAAAAATTGACCTCTGAATTGTTAAGTTGCTCCCCGATTTTATGGATTATGAATTATCAGAGAGGTAAGTTGCTCATTTTGAACAATCATTGCTCAAAACTAGCAACTTATCAAACTAGTGTTCGTCTCATGAGACCAGAGTGCCACTTCATGAAATTGAAAGCCGATTTTGACAAAACAGATGTCGAAAACGCGTCCAGAAGGTCTGAAAATCACCCCAAAATAATGCAATCGGAACCCAGAAAGGACGCGTGATGCGTACAAGAGCGCGTGATCACGAGCCCCAAGCCACATGATCACTCGTATTTCCCTATTTTTCACGTATTTTTAGGCATTTTCCCCCATAAATAGAGGTCTCTATCTCCCATTTTGACAAGGCAAGAGCCAAAAAAAAAAGGCAAGAGCTGAAAAAAAGGGGTAAGAGCTGAAAAAAAAGGGCCAAGAGCCAAGGAGAGCCAAAAGCAGACACACACACTGTAACACTGTCGAATTGAAGACTCAGGACTCTCAATTCACACACTTTTAGCTCATCTTCTACATTTTTCTTAGATTTTTTTAGACCATTTTTGAACCAAACTCAACCACATCTTTGTCAAAGCACGCTTCAAAGGTATATGAATTTACCTTCTACACGACATTTTCAACCTCTCGGCGAGGAAAGCTTGAAAATCCCATGAAGCTAAAGCTTCAAAAACTCAAAAATAAGCTGAGTCAAATTTGAGGACCAAATAATTATTTTTGCACATTTATTTTACCGTCTTGCATTTTACTTTATTGCGGCCAGTTGATAAATTATTGTGATTGTGTGATGAGACTGGCAATTTACATGCTGATTGAATAATCTCTGCTTTCTTTTTCTCATTGATATAATGCAAATATCCATAGTTTTTTAGGGTAGTTAGGGCTTGATTTATTTTAATTTTATTACATTTGTGATATTTATTTGATGTTACAAGTGTTTATTTTTACTTCTTTTATTCTTATGTTGATTTTGTGTGTTTTATATATGCTCTTAAGCTCAAATCGTGCATAGGAAGGACTTGGAATTGTTTAAAATGAAGTATGGAGCATGTGAAGTCAAGTTGGAGCCTTAATGAAGAGTCATGAGTCGTCACTATTGGAACAACTTGTGACAGATGCTTCAAGTGACGACTCGGCACCAACGTGCCTCTTCAATGCATCCTTTCAAAAAGGACATGAACTGCAGCCTTAAGAAACCTATAAATACATATTTTTGGCTTTGTTTTAGGGATATATATAAACAATTATTAGTTTCCTTTATTTTTAGTTTTAGAAATCATTGTAACAGTTCTAGTTTTGACAACTTTGAAGAAGACATAGCCAAGAAGGAAGAGAAGAAAATTCTACATCAAGCAAGCCTTAGAAGACATAGAAGAGGGTTTTGTTCACTCAATCTTTGCTTTTCTCTTTCTATGTTGTATTTTATTCTCTCTTGTTACTCTTTAATAATGTATCTTGTTTAAGTCTTTGTATGAGAATTGCAATGAAGAATTAATCTTAAAAACTACATTTTTATCTTATATTATTTGTGGTTTAATTTCAATTAGTGCAAATTGTGTTACGTGTGTTTGATCATCATATGTAACTTGTTAATCAAAGTATTCACAACAAGAGTTAGGGTAATTTGGTGGAACATAATTGAAATTACTTAAGAATTGGATATCACTTGGAGATAAGGAATTCATCTTAAGGGAATAAAACTTAGTGTAATAGCTTTTCAGTTTTCTCTTATCTCTGCAACAACACGACAGTGTTTGTGGACTCTAAGAGAAAATGCCTCTAATTGACAATGAGAATTGCTTTTGGAGTTTATAAACTAATTTCCAATTAATATGTTGTATGATAATAAAAATCTAAAGTTTTTAATTGATTTTGAATTGTAATTCTCCCATGCATGATTTTGTTTGTCTATAGTATCCTTTAGCATTTTTAGTGGCTAATTAATGATTTAGATTTATTTATTAGTTTTAGTAAATTATTATTACTCTGATATTACTTTGCCTATCCATCTTAGTATCTATTCGGTTAATATAAAGTTTATTTCAAATTTCCGAGTGTTCGACACCCTACTTGCTCTATACTAAGTCTTAGAGACTAGGGTAATACAATTTTACATATAAACAAATTTTGGCGTCGTTGCCAGGGAATTTGTGTAGTAATTTTTATTAATTTAGGATAGAGAAAGGTTGTTTTAGGAATTAATTTTATTTATTTTTATAAGTTTTCTAATTTTTAATTTTTGTTTGTTTAATTGAGGTTTGACTTTTCGAGATGCTAACTAGAAGTACTAGTGATAATACTTTATCCTGAAATTGAATTAACTTTACGTGCTTTACACAGGGATCAAAGATATCAACAAGTGAATCAACAGGAATTAAATATAATGGCTGAACCAGCGAGAAGGATATTAGGCGATTTTGCCATGCCCGACATAACGGGTGGTTTTGGAGGGATTGTGGCTCCATCTATTGCCAATAATAACTTCAAAATCAAGCCAAGCATCATTCAAATGGTGCAAAATAATCAGTTAAAAGGTTTACAAGGAGAGGACCCATATGCACATATTTTAACTTTCCTTAATGTGTGTGCAACCTTCAAGATCAAACTAGCAAGCCATATTTATGCTTTACAAGCATTTCTCACCGCCAAGTTTCATAATAAGATTACAAATTTCAAGCAAAATGGAAGTGAGACAATCTATTCAGCTCGGGAGAGATTTAAGGAGCTTCAATGGCAATGTCCACATCATGGCTTACTAGATTGGATGATCCCTCAAATTTTCTATAATGGGTTGACAAATGAGAATATAAATATTGTTAATGCAACCTCTAGTGGAAAATGGATGGATAAAATGGCAAGGGAAGCTGTAACTTTGTTAGAGGAACTTGCATCTCAAGGGTACATGGGTGATGAACCAATAATGGCAAGGGCTAAGGGAGTCTTGGAATTAGACACCATTAACTTATTGACTGCCAAGGTAGATGCTCTCACTAAGTTAGTAAGCAAATCTCAAATTAATTCTATGGAAAGTGTTAATGTGGTTTATGAGTTATGTGGAGGACATCATTCATATTCTCAATGAAATCTGGGTTTTAATGAGGAAGTGAATTTTTTACAAGGAGCTTTTAACCAAAGGGGAGGAATGAACTCAAACCCTTATAATCCCCAATGGAGAAACCATCCAGGATTTTCATGGTTGAATACATCCTCCCAATTGAATCCCCCATTTAACCCAAACACCAAACCACAAAACCCTCCAAAATTTCCCATGAAATAAGCTTTCAACCTTACACAACCCAAATCTAACCTTGAGACTCTCATGGAGCAATTTGTTAACCAACAAATGACCATTAACAAAAAAAGTGAGGAGCAATTTAAGCAAATTAACTCAAAACTTGAACAGCTAACAACTCATAACCGCATCCTTGAAATTCAAATTGCTCAACAAGCCTCTTCCTCTAACTCTAAACCCATGGGAAAGCTTCCTAGCCAACCGGATTTTGCATTAAAAGAGACTTGCCAAGTAATCAGTTTGAGGAGTGTTAAGGAAGTTGAAAAAGTTACTAGTAGAAATAAAAGAGTGGTTGAGGATGATGATATAGTAGAAGTGGAAGCTAGTAAAGAAAATAAAAATGGTGATGCTAGTGGTAAGGATGATGTTAAAGGTGTACGGATGGGTGCAAAGAAAGGTGCCATACCCCCTAAAGATGATGAACCTAAGGTAGATTTTAAAACATTACCTTTTCCT
>CATIWM010184061.1:0-24460 GCA_949671775.1 Mallotus repandus
AAAAGTGGGTGTCTTTTGGTTGACGGCTAAGAATCAGAAAAATTAGAGTGAAAGGAAAAGAAAACCTAGCCTCCCCCCTACGTGAAAAGAAAATCACGTATTTATAAAAACACCATCTTGTAACCCTAATCCGATTACAGGATAAAAATCAAATAAAATAAATTATTTTTACTATTTATCTAAAAAAATAAATAAATTTTATCCACATATTTATCTAATAAAATTAAAATACTTATCAAAATAACCTAATCAAAATCTAATGATAAATGATAAATAAATAAATAATTTTTTTTAAAAAAACGGAAAAGCCAATTTTCCGATCGGAAATCTATATATCCGGTCGGAAAGAAAAAAAATGTAAACAATGTGAAAAACGCAACCCTGCAACACTTTCGCTCTTTTTTTTTTTTGAAAAACTTAATTTTTTTTGAAAATCTATTTTAAATAAATAAAATTAAATTAAATTAAAATTAAAAAAAATTTAATAATAACAATAATTAAATTTAAAATAAAAATAATAGTTCCTAAAAATAATTTACAATTTAGTTTAAAACCAATAAATCAAATCTAATAAATCTAATTTCACAGTCTATTTTCATCATCGGATCCTCTATCGCATCCATGCTCTAGTCATCCCGAAATTGGGTGCTTACAATGTCCACCATCTAATTATGGTTTCTCAGCAAGTGAATGAATCTACATGTCTAAAATGCTTATCCCAACTGCTGCAAGTGCTTTAAATACGGCTTTAAATGTGGCTCTTTCAAATCCCATTCATCAGTAGCATGATTGATTACCAGCATCGAGTCACCCAATATTTCAACTTTTGTGACTTTTAGAGCCATCAGTGCTTCCATCCCCATCACACATGCTTCGTATTCTACTTCATTAATTGTAACCCAAAATGTTAGCTTCTTTGCTATGGGAATTGGTTTACTACTTCATCAAAGTACAAGTACCATTCTTGAACCCAATCACTATAGTAAGGTTGTCTGGGAATTCAAGTTCTATCTCTTAATCACCCAAGGTAAGGTTTAGTGCTAGAAACTCGGCTATTACTCTTCCTTTAACTATCTTCTCAATCGGATACTCAACATCAAACTCTGTTAGAAACACCAGACACTTAGCTAGTTTCCCAACCAATGAAGGTGCTTTAAATAGATGTCTCATCATATCTAACTTTAAGACTTCTTGGATCTTATAAGACTGAAAGTAGTGCCTCAGCTTTCTCATGGCCCAAACCATTACCAAACAGATATGCTCAACCTAATTGTACTTTTTCTCACAAGGCAACATCTTTTACTCAAGTAGTAAACTGCGTATTTAGTTTATGCTTCTCCTTCCTGAGCTAGCAGGGCTCTTATTGCACTCTCTTCAATTGCCAAATACAGGATTAGGGGCTTTCCCATTTATGGGGGCCTCAAATTGGTGGAATCATGAGATAGTCCTTGATTTTGTCAAAAGCAATCTAACATTGTTCATTCTAAACCACAAGCTAATCTTTTCTAAGCAACTTGAATATTGGTTCACCTACTTCTGTTAGTCTGGCTAGGAATCTACTGATGAACTATAACTTCCCTAAGAATCCTCGGATCTTCTTTTTAATCTTCGGTGTCGGTATTTCACAGATTCTTTCACCTTGTCTAAATCAACTTCAATTCCGTTTTGAATAACTACATGCCCCAACATCTTCCTTGAAGTTACACTAAATACACACTTCTTAGGATTCAACCTCAAGTTGTACTTGTCTACCCGTTGCATGAACTTCTCTAATGCAGCTAGATGTTCTTCCCAAGTCTTCAAATTTACCATCATGTCATCAACATACACTTCTGCCTCTTTGTGTATCATGTAATGAAATATTGTTGTAGCCATCCTCTGATAGGTTGCACCTGCATTCTTTAAACCGAAAGGCATTACTTTGTAGCAGTATGTTCCCTATTAAGTGATGAAGGCAGTTTTAACTTTATCGATGATTGCCATGAGGATCTAGTTATATCCTAAAAATCCATCCATAAAGGAGTACATAGCGCATGCAACAGCATTATCCATCATAACATCTATGTGGGGCAAAGGAAAATCATCCTTCGGGCATGCTTTGTTAAGATCTCTATAGTCTACATAAATCCTTACTTTTCCATCCTTTTTAGGTATCGGAACCACATTAGCCAACCACTCTGGATAGTCTACCACTTCTAAGAACTTAGCCTTGATTTGATTCTTTATATCCTCTTTTACCAACAGTGCCCATTCTGGTCTCAACCTTCGCAGTTTCTATTTCACAAACTTATGTCCCTCTTTGGTCGGAATGTAATGTTGAGTAATGTCCCTATCGATACCAGGCATGTCATCATACGTCCAAGTGAATACTTTCGAGCATTTTACTAATATTTTTTTTCTAATTCTCTTCTTTCCTCAAGGGTAACATCTTTTGAAATATACAATATGCACGAGGATTTTCATCCATGCCCATCTTAAATGGTTCAATGTTAATGGAATGAATGTCAAAGATGCTCATGGAAGGTTCAATGAAATGGTCATCATTATTGTAAGATAAATCACACAAGTAAGCAAAATTATATTTCATTGCGTACATCATAAGCCCTAATTATCAAGTTGGATGCTTTAAGCTCTTCAACCGGTATCCTAAACTTGTGGAGTAGCCACAAACATTGATGGTTGACCCATCATCAGCCATGATGCATAATGTCTTCTTAGCTCTCATGACCACTTGGATGAATAGAGGCCTGTTATGGACTTTCCCTTCCAGTGGAAGATCACTATCAGAGACAGAAACAAGATTGTTGAGTTTTGGAAGTAGCAAGACTATCATATCCTTGGGAGTAGTGTCTAGAGAGATCTTTGTATCATCCAAAGCATATGCTAGAGCATTTTGATGTTTCTCTGATGTCATCATGAGATCCCAAATACTAACTTGAGCTTGGGTTTTTTTCAGCTGCTTCAAGACTGAATCTTCTTCTATCTAAGCTGCGAGTTCACTCTCCTTTATAGCAACTTCTTTGGAAACTTCTTTCCCTTTCACCATATCCTTCTCAACAAGCCGATACACTCACCCACTTCTAGTCACATGATTGACTGATGGTTCCTCATCGGAGTCGTACCATATGTCGATTCCCATTACACTTTGTGTGGCTGACAACTAAACTGTAATAATCTCATCCTCTTCATAAAAATCCTCTCCCCATCCGAAGGGTATAATACTTTCCTTCTTGATAATAGCTGAAGGAGGAGTAGTGTATTTCACTTTGAAATTGAACTTTCCAAATGGTTGTCCCAATAGATCCCAAACTACTTTATTTTCCTTTAATTCTCCTTCTTCTTCAGATTCAGATGGCCCATTATCGTAAATGACTTCCCTAACTCTTCTTGTTGCTAGCTGACTTAGCTATCTTTACATCATCATACGAGGTGTACAAGTATTAAGCATGGATATGTCTCGTCATCACTTGAGCTATAGACTAAACCCATAAAATCTACCTCTAGTATTGCTAGCAGCTCCCTTTCTTCTCTTTCAAGTTTCTCTTCCTTGCTCTATGGGATTTCTTAGTGGAATTATCAATAAAGGACTTCGGGTAACCCCAAGGAGATGGCATAGGATGTTGCCGGTAGTACATTTTGATAGTTGGTTAAAGGACATTAGGCTACTTTATAGGGTCTTCAATCTTGCTAGAGTCTATAAGGTCTTGGATTCAGTCTTTAAGGATGTAGTAGTCATCAATGTTGTGGCCAGGAATTTGGTGGAAGTGGCAATAAAGGTTTGGATTAATACATGCAAGTAATGGGTTTGGTAGAGATCTTGGTTCAAGGGGTTTGAAGAGGCCTTTTTATTGGAGCCTTTGGAATAGTTTAGATAAGGGTAAGCTGAAGTTTGAGTATTTGCATTGATAGTTAGGTTTATTTCAATAGAACGAGGGTTTTGGGCAGGTTGTGTTTATTTTTTATAGGGGTTTTTGGGTTGGGAAATCTCTTCATCCTCAAATTCGATGCCAGCTTGGTGAAGTGCTTTGAAAGTAAGGTAATGGACAAACAACATCTGTTTATGGAAGTGAGGTAGGGCTCCTTTGATAACCATCCCTATTTATTCATCCTCCGGAGGTCTATCCCTCATCAAGGTAGCTTTTCCTCTCCATTGAGTGATGTAGTCTAAGAAGCTCTTACCGCTCTTCTACCTAGTGGTTTCCAAGTCATGCCTTATGACGTCCAATTGAGTGTTGTACTCATACTACTTGATGAATTTCTGTGTGAGAAGCATCCAGTCATTCTTGATCTCATCTTCCAAGTTAAATAACCATGCTCTTGGTCCTTCTTCTAGTGAAGTAAAGAAAAACTTCATGATCTGAGATTTAGTCAACCTCATAGAAGCCATGAAAGCTACATATTGCCTTAAGTGGACTTAAGGATCTTCAGTACCATTGAACTTGGTGAAGTTCGAGAGTTTGAAGTCTTCAAGTAGAGGCTCATCCTTAAACATCAAAATTTTAGTGTAGTCACAGCTTCTTATGGCACTCTTCTCTTTGAGCGAGAACTCAAGTTGAACCATCCTATTATCTAGTCTCTTGACCTCCTCCGATGGCTTAAACTTAGTAAGATTGACTGGTTTGGCAAGCGGCTGGGGAAGTATTCCTCTTATAGCCTGATAATACTCGTCATCCTTAATGAAAAGACTCAGGGTAGGTACTTTACTCTTGCCTTTATCAATCTTTGCATTAACTAACCCATAAGCTTCTCCCTGATCTGCTTTCTCGTGGATCAACTATTCCATTATTGCTTTCATTTCTTTCTTTATAAAGTTAGAAAAAGCCTCGTCATTAATCAATTTATTGAGAGCATCTCTTAACTATTCTTCTGAGTTCTAAGATAATGGTTGGATCAGTCATAGGAATACTAGGACTAGTACTTACACGTTTAGCAGCCTTGAGCCTACGAGACTTTTGAGGAGCTATGTTTCTACACAAGTATGTTAG
Source organism: Mallotus repandus (assembly GCA_949671775.1). Taxonomy (NCBI): domain Eukaryota; kingdom Viridiplantae; phylum Streptophyta; class Magnoliopsida; order Malpighiales; family Euphorbiaceae; genus Mallotus; species Mallotus repandus. Next base: position 4,986 of record CATIWM010184061.1, read on the forward strand.
GGTGGAAAAGGAATGATGCATGCCTACGTGATGTGATGAATTTTGCAAAAGAGAAGGGTTAGTGTGTATGCATGGCTTGACATTTATAACCTTGCCAATATAGTGATGCAAAAATTGTTGCAAGAAGATTGTGAGTTAGCAAATAATGAAATGTCCTATGTGTGTGTATGTATGCATGAGAAAGAAGAAAGGAAAGAAAAAAAATGAACAAATGAGGTTAATGTAAAACCTGCAAAATAAAGAAACCAAACACAAGCAATCTCTCCTTCCAACCTTATTACTCCACGCGGTAGAGAATCCTGTCCTAGGTGGGTTTTTGAATCACAGTCATTAGGGGATTATGGTTCTACTCTTGAACTAGGTTGTTTCCATTCATGATGATCAAGCTCAAAAGGTAAACTAGCTAGGGAGTAACACCCAAATGCACTCGAGGTAACCACATGATGTCAATGAGAGGCACAATTATCGGGTCTCAAATGGTGTCTATAGCGCGGCCCGCGAGCGTACCGACTATAGTCAGCATAAGGGATCCAAGTTCATGCCCCTCTCATTGGCATTCAGTGTGTTTACCAAGAGACATGAAGGTTTCATTCGATAGTTTACAATTTGACCCTCTTAGCATGGAGTGTCCACATTCTAGTTAAATTCTCGATTCATCCACTTGATCTGATAAGGACAAATGGATGACTTCTATAGGTTCTATCATCAAAGATGTCACTATTTATCGGCCCTTATGGACAATCCAAACTAAGGTGCATGATTCTTGTCATTCCTTGTGCATCTGGCTTACACAAGGTAAATGAGGATCACATGAGTCTAAGCATGGAAAATCTACAAAGGCTGACATAATGACAGTAAATGGTGGCAGACACTAGAGATGTCATATCATTTGTGAATATCAGGTCAAATGGACATCATCAAGACAAGGTCAACAAGCAAGAGTTTAATGGGATCCTAGGGGAGATTTCTACTAGTTTATCTATATGGGCAGCGTCGGGCTTACGGCTTGGGCTCTTTTAGCAAGAATGCTCTAATATGACTAGGGTTACAGACTCCGGTTAGAGAGTCAGACATTCTTTTACCTACTCGAGAAAAACTATACCCCATTTTGGACTTGGGAGCCAGGCCGCGTCACTTTAAGCTTTATAGCTTTTCTTGATCGAGTAAAGGCTAAAGGTGATAATACTTATCTTCGTCGCCCTGTGACTCAAATGAAATCATGATGGCAATGTCATTCAATATTATCGAGGGTTTAAGGACCAAAGAGCATGTAGTGAGTGTAATGAAATGTAGTTATATTATTGTGAAGGTGAATAAACAAGTTATGTATAATAAGAAACAGTCTTTCATTCATGAGTCCCTAGTGGAGTCACCAAAAACTGGAGGTCATCAAAATGACAAGGTTCGATGAGCTTATAACATCGGGCCACACGGGCTAATGGCGACTATCTACCAGTTTTTCGTTTGTTATTGTTGTGGGAGGGTCTGCCTGAATAGGCTTTATAGATTGGAGTCACCACTCGACTTGTATCAGGAGAAAGTGAATTAATATCCACTTTCCTAACTAAAGAATCCGGGCTCAGGGGGTAAGAGTTACTTATCCTATTTCTTATTATACACCATTCTCATTTATTCCCTACTTCACTCTAGTTTCGATTTTATGATGCATTTTACCACACTCAATCATTGGTCAGTTTAAATTTAAAACAAAGTGCAGGATAATTGGATTGACGATCATTCATCACAAAATAAATAAATAAACAAGTAACCAAGCAAGTAAGCATATCGCACGTAGCACACAAGCATGCAAGAAATAATAAGTGGAAATAAACACACAAATAAACAAAATAAAAAATGGGGAAATGGATTAAGGATTACAACTCGAGAGAAAAAAGGCCTATTCTAATAAATACATCCAAAATAAAAAAAAAAAAAAGAATCGAGATTAAGGATTACATTGCCTTGGAGAAGCCTATTCTATTAATTACATCAAAATAAAAAAAAGAAATAAAAATCCTATTCTAATAATCCTGCAAAACAAATGTTAGTTTTCACACACATGCAAGCACTCATCACACTTAAGGCAATTTAATATATCTTTATTCATCCACAATTGGAAGAATAAATAAAGGAGTAAGTAAACACATAAGCAAACAAGGATGCTAATACAAGCATGATGTAAGATTTTGGAAATTTGGCTACGTTAGTGTGAGGTCATCATCTTTATTATTAAAAGTAAGATTTTTATGATGATGCAAATATAATGGAATAATATGGAAAAGTACAAATAAAATGATAAAGGCGGTAAAGATATTATTCTCACCATAAAAATATTATCTTTATAATTAAAATACTAAATTTACCAAAAAAAAATGACAAGGATAATAAATATGCAATAAAAATAAATAACAATGCAAGTGAAATAATAAAAGGAATGATGAAAATACTACTTTCACCATAAAGATGGAAACTTTACGATAAAAATAATAAATTTATCAAAAAAAGGTATAAATATAACAAAAATAGCATAAATGCAATAAAAATAATAAAAATGATGGACTATTGATAGAAATAAATAAAAATACAGAAATGAATATATTAAAATGATAAAAGTGATATTTTTACCATAAAAATGTAAACTTTATGATAAAAATACCAAATTTACCATAAAAAGCATAAATACAATAAAAATTGCAAAAGGACAATAAAAATAGTAAAAGTATAGAAATAAATACATAAATAAATAAAGATGATAGCAACAAATATATAAAAATAATAAAGATGATATTTTTACCATAAAAACATGAACTTTATGATAAAAATACCAAATTTACTATAAAAAGTACTTTAGCTAGTGGAAAGTACTTGTTAAAGAAGGCTATGTAAAGCTCTTGCCATGTGTTTATAGAATTGGGTGGCAAGCTGGTAAACCACCTTTTTGCTCTATCCATCAATGAAAATGGAAAAAAGGATAAGCTAAATTACTTCAGGCTGTACTCCATTCATCTTAAAGGTTGAGTAACACTCCAAAAATTCAATCATGTGACCTATTTGATCCTCATGTGGTAATCTGCTAAACTGTGAGTTTTGAATCATCTGGATCATGGCGGGTTTAATTTCAAAATTGTTTACTGCAACTGCTGGCCTCACAATTAGAGTTTGGTCAACTTGGACATTGGGACTCACAAAGTCCCTTATAGTTCTCTGACCATTCTGCCTATTTTATCCATTTTGCACTACTTTTTGCCTAGGAGGCTTATTTCTTTCTTCTTCCTCTCCGTTCATTCTATTTTTATTCTATCTCCTCCTTCTGCATACAGTTCTTTCAAGCTTTAAATCAAGTGGTATTACTTGGGCTCCTTGTTTGCTTGCACCACGTGTTGTGGGCATGCACTAACATAAGTCCCTGGAATTACCATAAATACAATCACTTCACAAACTAAAAGAAACTCTAATCAAACAACGCAAGATTGTCAACAATATCAATTTTGGCAATCCCCAGCAACGGAGCCAAAAAACTTGACTTGATTATCTGCAAGCGCACAGAATCGTACAAGTAGTAAATAAATATCGTCCCACAGAGATTGCAAATTAAGTATTGTAATACTAATTGTGCTTTTTTGTTTAAACAATAAAAAATGGTGTTTTTAATTTAACTAAAACTAAGCAAAGAAAAATTTGTATTAATCAACAATCAATTTAAAAGCTAGGGTTCTTATTACCAATTCAACCATTTCTTAAGATCAATTAACATCTAAGTCTTGCCTAACCTTAATCCATTTTGAAGGCATCTAAATAATTCTAGGTTTTCCTCTCAGATAAACCCACAATTAACCAAGTAGATTAAGACCTAGATTTATAGCTCTCACTTACTAAGTGTTCTTTAACCCGATTTTAAGCTCCATGCCCTTAATTAATATTAGTTGCTTTAATGTCTCTCAATTATGAAAGCATCTAATAGGTTAGTGTTTGTATCCAATGCAACCTATCTCTTAATCAAGTTTCATTGTGTAAATTCAATCAAAGAGTAATCAATCCTATGAAGACATTAAGTTCAACAACAACCAATGAATCAAGATTAATGGCTTAGGGTTAATTGCAATATTCATATGGTTGAATGGAAATAAGAACCCTAATAAAGAATTTAGCTACTCATGTTGACAATAAGAGACAAAGAAGAAAAATAGAGAAAATAAACATCATCATTAATCCAAATAGAAATTAACAATAACAAGTACTTAGAAAAACCCCTTTCTCCGCTTAATCAGCTGAAATAGAAGGCTTATTGTTCTTCGATTCTTATTTCTCAATCTTAAACCAACATCAACAAGAACTAGTCTTTGATCTCTAAGAAAAGCGATTAAAGAAAAATGTAATGTAATGTAGAATAATCCGGTCATCCAATAAAACACACATAAAACCCTAACCTCCAGCCTCTTGATTTGTTTCCTTTCAAAATCGTAATTAAATCCCCTAAAATCAACATTTGAAATTCAAATATCAACTGCTATCAGCAGGACACATGGCCATGAGTGTTTAGGCACACGGTTGTGTGCCAATCTTCCCTTTGACTTCCACGAATTTGGCTTTAATGCTTCATTGAATGCTCCTGGGAGTGAATGCTCCTTGGACACTCCCATATGCTTCAAAATTCATATGCATCTTTCCCTCACTAGTCTTTGGACACCTAAATGCAAAAAAAAACAACCAAAAGTAAACCAAAAATCCTTAAACTAAATAAAAACACAATTCATGCAACACATATGCTTTTAAACTAAAGAAAAACTCAACAAAAGACCACAAATGCAACTCAAAATGACACCTAATCCTAACACATTGAGTGCTCAAAATAATGCATTTATCACACTCATCATTTATCCTGTTGTAATTTAAATTTTATATTTATTTATAGTTAATGTAAACTGAAATTAAAATATTTTATAGTTATAAAGAAATTATTACTATATAAAATACATCTACTGAGAATTTTTTTCACCACTAAAAGTTGGGGAATAAAAAAGGGACCAAAACTCTTAACTCAAATTTCAAAGGTGCTGCCAGTGAGGGAGTAGTCAAGTGGTAACTCCTCTCCAAGGGCATCCTAAGGTGCAGGGTTCAATTCATGCGGTCATTGATTTAAAAATGGGAGGGCTACCCCCCATTGTGCAATCCACCAATGCTAAGGTCATATGACCTCCCAATTTACCAAAAAAAAATTCCAAAGGTGCCAATAATATACTTTGCAATTTGTCCAAAGGGACACGGGCATCTATCAAGAAATTTTAGTGCAATATACAATGATAGGTAAAGTTTTTTATAGTTTTACGATTTGAGTTGTAAATGAGTTGAGTTGTTCGCAAACAGTTTGGTGTTTGATTTGATAAAAATTCATTTGAGCTCGTATATTGATGTTTGTTTAATAATTAAGTCAAGCTCAAACTATATAAAATTTAACTCGTGAAGCTCGTGAATAAATTTGAATAGATGTTCGCAAGCCAATTTGTACTTTAAATGTTAAATAATTTGATCGTAGATTTATAATATATAAATTCTTACAGTGAAAAATATTTTAAAAAATATATTACTAGAATAAAATTATAATTTTATGAAATGTATTATAATTTATTTTGTAAATAATTCATTTTTAATTTTTAATGTACAATTTTACTTTATAGTTTGCATTTTAAAAATTTCTTTAGACTCGTTTAAATTTGCGTATAGCTCATGAGCACCAAGTGACATAGCGTGCTCGACTCAAGTTCAGCTCGATTATAAATGAACCAAGTCCGAGCTATCTAAAGCTTGGCTCGGTTCGACTCAAATACACCAGTATTTACAAGCTAGAGGTTTGCCTTCATAACTTAATTTTATAAAGGGAAAAGGTACAAAAATACCCCTTACGTTGTGCACTAATCCCACATCTGCCACTAACATTTTTTAATGTATAAATACACCTTTATCTTTTTCAAAATCATATATTTAAATCTCTATTACAGACAGTGTTAATTCTCACCATTAGTGGGGTTCACTATTATTGACATGTACAAAAAAAAATTATAATAAGGATCAAATTTACCCTTAAAGAATATTTAAGAAAATATTATATAAATTCAATACTATTTCAAAAAATAGGAATATTTAAAGAAGCTAAACTCATTTCATCCTATATAAAATTTTGCTTTTTTTAATCACTCTTAAATAAATAAATATTTATTTATTTATTTATCCATCTCATCGTAATTTGTTACATTTAGAAAAATATTTATTAATTTTGATTTTGATAGTGAATAAAAAAAGAAAATGTATATAGAATGAAATGAATTTCTTATTTAAATATTTCTAAATTTTTTTAAATAGGAAAATTTTTTAAAAATTCATAAAAAATTAGATGTAAATTATTTTAATATTGTATTAGCATTAGTAGATTTCAAAGAGGATAAAAAACAAACGGGTATTTAAAATTTTTACTAGATAAAATTTAAATTTTTTGTAAAATTTTTGTGTTAAAATATTCTAAAATTTTCTTTAGGGGTAAATTTGTTCCTTATTATAAACGTTAGGGAAAAAATGTACATTTATCTAATAATTTTTTGTGCATGTCAGTAATAGTAGACCCCACTAATAGTGAAAATTAACATTGTTTGTAAAATGGGATTAAATATATTATTTTCAAAACAATAAAAATATATTTACACATCAAAAATGCTAATTGTGGATATAAAATTAGAACACAACATTATGGTGTTTTTATTCCTTTTCCCTTTTATATACATGAACATTTTGACCCGTCCCTTTTATATACATGAACATATTGACCCAAGTGGCACGTGCATTGATCACGGGTTCATTTAAAATGTGCTATAATTTCGCTTGGTAATTTGTATTACTTTAGTAGCGAAACGCATCCAACATTTAATGGGCCAACAACCCTCCACCCGCTGAATTTGAAGCAGGAAATGCGAAAAGCCATTAACAGAGGCATTTTCGCTCCACATTTGCGACTTGTCAACAGAATTTCATCTCCCGCACGCAATTGCATTAGTTGATACTATACATCTAAAAAACACAACTAAAACATAAAAACAAAATATATACTTTCAATGGAGGAAATTTCTTCACAATTTGCCAATTAAGGGTCTTGACAGATACATGCCATTCATAGAAACATTCATGTACTGAAGTTAATAATGCATTGTTGGATGCTTTTTTAATCTCACAAAAGAAGAAATAAAATCAAGTGATGTACATTATACTTTTGAAATTAAAATTTTCGTGATTGATTTATTGTAGGATTGTAAAATTATTAATGTGACAGATGAGAGAGGTACCACGTCATCACCACCATATTAACACATTAACGTTATATAATTTGAAAGAATAATACGTCCGTATCATATAACATAAAAAAAAAATTAACACATGAATATAAAAAATATAAAACATGAACAATTAACAATTATTAGTATGGTACACTTAAAATTGTTAATGACAAAAATTATAATCTTAAATTTTATTAAAAAAAATTATTAAAACATAAATTCACATGTTACATTTTGTACATATTCCTAAACTTGTACATATATATTTATCATCAAAAACTCTATGGGAAGCCACATATAGCCCTCTCAACTCTCTAGCTACCAATTTTGTCAAAGTGAAATTACACCAAGAGGGAAAAGCAAGAAAGAATGTTCCCCACTAGCTAAATTTGGAAAAACAAATGTGTGCTGCACTCGTTTTTGTTGTTTTTTTCACTCATTTTTGTTGTTGGTTGTACTTTCCAAAGGGCAACATGATTAATTTTAACAGCCAACACGTTGTAAGTAATCATGTACGTCATATACATACGTTTTCTGGTTAACTGAATCAGGCCATATATAGCGTGCGTATATATATACATTAGTACAAGTAGAGTCCTGACTCTGAAACCAATTGGTTACAACTTGATAACCAGCTTGCTGTCCTTTCTTGCAAGAAATACTTAAATTAAGTATTTAATTGGTTTCTTAGCTGGTGGAGTTTGGTTTGATGTTGAAGTGTTTTAGCTTTAGCTCGATCGTGTTTATGTTTCTTTTGACGATGTTGCTCTTGGTTTTGCCTCCGGTATTGCCACCTCTGCCTCCACCACCAATGATTTTCCTCTCTTTACCAGTTCTTATTCTGCTTTTTCTTATTTTCTTGGCCTTTTCTTCTTCCCAAACATCAGGCATCTCTCTCTTGGCTCTTGATAGCTCCATTTCTTTGTGAACCTTTTTGCCTGCTACTTCATAACTTGCATCTGCTGAATCAAGAACATATTGCACAACTCGATTCAATCCATCTCTTTCATGGTCAAGATGGTGAAAGGTAGAAACATTTATTGTCTACCAACGTACTTTTCGATAAGAGTTCTTTTATTTTCTTTTGTGGGATATGTTTTACGATTGCTAATTATGTGAAGCAAAAAAATGTTTCACGCCATTGGAGACCATTTGTACATAATATTGCAGACTTTTTTTGACATGTTTCTGTATAATTTTTTTTTCTTATATTTTACTTTCGAAAATAATTATCATACCAATAATAATTTACCTAATGATGATACAAGTAAAATAAAAATTAAAAAAAATTATAGAATGGAATATTTATCCGATTGTTATTCATTACAATCAACTCATTTCACCTCAAGTTGATTCATGGGACGTGATAGTGCTAACTTAGGAATTAGTGTAATGAATATTATTTTTTTTCCAATACTATCCCCTATTTTATCAATTCAGTTTGTTATTTAGTTTATTTGTTTTGATTTTATTAGTTGAGTTCAATTTTTATGTAAGGTTTTTTAATCAAAAAATCAAAATTTAACTTTGCTAATAAATTAACACTTAAAATTCTTTTAAAAAATCCCGCAAAAGTAGGTGCAAACCCAAAAATCTATAAAATATAAAAGTACACTTTCAAAATATATTTTCAACCAGCTACTTCATTCTCAACATAAATACTAACATCAACCTCAAGGTCATCACATCACAGTTCACTTATAACCTAAAATATTCAACTACCTCAATCACTGCAGTGTCTAAAGTACAAATATACAGGCCAATATCAGTGAGACCTATATAAAATAGCCGGGAAAGAACAACACCGATATAGCAGAATAAAAATTATGGTTGAGAGGAATTATTTGTTTAATATCTAGGATGGATTTAATTTCAATTTCTCAGCATTTAAATATGCGGTTAAATCAATTTATTTCATTTTATATTTTTTTGTCTAATTATATTTATTCTCTAAACTAATTCGTTTATTTCTTGTAGATTTTTTTTCTTGTTGGAGGACTAATTTAAAATTTTAGTTTTAGGCTGAACAATGGTATCTGGATTGCTACACAATTTATTTTGTTTAATTTAGATTTTATTTTTATTTCTTATGTGAAAAAGGATGTAAGATCTCTTCCCACAATTCTTTGCATGTGATTTTTATTATTTCATTTTTTTATTGCTGATTTTGTGTGGATAGATAGTTTTGTTGTAGTGAATTGGATTTAAATGCATGAAAATGGACTGATTGATAAATTGGAATTTAATTGTAAAATTTGAAAATTATTTGAAGGTAATTGCATTTTTACGTGTAAATAAAAGAAATGATTAAATGATTAAAAATAATAAAGTATAAAACATAAATAGAGGCCTATCACAAGGTTATGTGTGCATTCAAAAAGTTCAAATCCAATTTCTGAAGTTAGTCTCTAATGACGGTTGTTGGGCCTCTCCACAGGATCTAGTTGTTGTATAGTGTAACCCGAATTTTATCCCGACGGTAACCTTATCTCCAATCTCAGATTTATAGTCCATGATTTTATTTGCTAGTGGACCTTAAGCTCACACAATGCTGTAATCGCCAAATACTTTGGTGTACATTGAACCTCGTCACCTAAAATATATATTTATTTTCAATAATTATTTTTAAAAGTAACAATTAAAAAATTTTCTTGTATTAACTTTTGGTAAATAATTTTAAATTACTAAGTTATTCTCAACCAATAAAAACACTATATGTCAACACAAAATTTCGTATGATAATATCTAAACAATTTTTTGCCAATGTTTTATAATAATAATAATAATAACAATTTTTTGCCAACATAAAAATTTTTGGTGGTTAGACTTGGGTTTTTTCCTCATCTTGGTTGCAAGGGCTTTGCCATTTTCTTTCAATTTTGTAGGCATTAGGACCTGTTTTGAAGAAACTCTCTGGTTAGAAAGTTAGGAATAGAGTTTGTATTTCCTTTTATACATTTAATTTCAAAATCAAATATAGAAATGATGGCTTGCCATCAGACAAATATTTGTTGGATGCAATATTATATAAACATCTTTTTGCAAAACTTATTTTGCAAATTGACAATCAATCATTGAAAGAAATTTTTAGATCAAAAGATCACTTTGAAATTTAGTAATGCATAAAACAATTGAAGGAATTTCTTTTTTGATTGTAGAATAATTCTTTGAGCTACCATTCCGGTATGCAGATGTACACTGGATTATGCACTCTCAACCATTTTGGACTTTTTTTAGAATTCCCCCATATCCCAATTTTGAAGCATTAGTTTCCACTATTTTTAGGGTTGAAGGAGGATCAGTTATATGCAAATAAGGAATTTCTAAAACTTATCTTTTGATTTTTTGAACAACCTCAGTATAATGGTTTGACCATGGTATTGGATTCCTTTTTAGCCTATCATGCAAAGGTTCTGCTAGACAGTTAATGTTTGGAGAGAAATCTACATAATTTAGACTTCCTACAAATTTCTGCAATTGCATTTTGTCTAAGATCTTATCTAGGAACTTAGTAGCAAATGAAAAGATCTTTCTATTGGTGTTATTGTTCCTTGAGTAATATAATGACTCAAAAATGGAACACGAGTTTGGAAAAGAGATATTTTAGATTTGGAAACTACTAAACCAATTTTCTTAGCAACATGTAAAAAGATTTGTAGATGCTTAATATGCTGATCAATTAAGTTTGAAAAATGAGACATCATCAATGTAAATAATGCAAATTTTTGAATAAGGATTGAATATGTCATTCATGATCCTTTGGAATTCTGAAGGAGCATTTTTTAGCCCAAAATACATAACATTCCAATCATATTGTCCAAAAAGAACCGTGAATATAGTTTTATATCTATCCTTAGTATGGATTTAAATTTTCCAAAAACTTGATTTCATATAAAATTTTGAAAAAATTAGAGCAAAATGAAGTTTTTGAAGCAAATCTTCTTTATTTGGAATTGGATGTCTAATCCACATCAAAGTCTTGTTTAAGGGTTTGTAATTGATGACTAGCCTGGAGGTCCTCTTTCTATTTCACTATTATTATTGACATAGAAAGATGCACAAAACCATGGTAATCTAGATTTAGAAATTAAACCCTTAGACTCTAAATCCTGAAAATCTTCCCTATGGTGTTTTTTGAGGGCTTCAATCATTTAGATTGGTTTGGCTTTGGTTGGAATCTGACATTCATCAAAATACTTTTCGTAGGGCAGGTCAACTAAGTGTTGCTTCCTGCTCCAAAAAAAAATTGGAAGATCATAACAAATTTCTTTTTCAATTTAGTTTTGAAAATCTTGGATTTTCTTTTTCACCAAATCAGTTTGAAGTTTTTTTTAGATTCTTTGAAAATTCACATCTTGCTATAAATGTATCATATGCGTTTGTTTTCTTTAATTAAAGCATTTGTTCTATAATTATATATAGAATGTGCTTTAATAAGGTTTAAATTTCTCTTTTTTGGTTTTTTAACAAATGAAAAAACTATCTTTGAATTTCTGGTTTTAAAAGATATTTCTTTTTCAGTGACCTGATAGGATGTTATTAGATTGATAAGACCATAAGATGATAATTGATCGAAAATCTTTTACAAGAATGAAAAGAGTTTTCAGTTCCATTTACTACTGAGGCTTCAACTTTGCCGCCAATAGTTAACTCATATTCTTTTGTAGCTGAAAGTTTTTCTTTTATTTTTTAATAAAATCTTTTTAGAACTAAATCATATTTGGTACATCTAAGATCTACACCGGTATCAAATAGTGCAATTGTTTTCAGTTGAAAATCATCTAAAAAAAAAACAATTTTGGCTTGAATTAAATATTTTTCGAGAAGTGATTTCTTTTAAAACATTTATAAAATTCTTTGGAATTTGCGAAACTTTTTCTAGACATTTCAGGTTTTGTGGTTCAAAATGTCCTATTTGATCATCTGAATCATAACTTAAATCATCATATCTTTATTTGGAAATGAAGGTTTGGATAAGATCAGAATCTCTCTGTTGTTTGGCCTTCAGCTCTTTTAATTTTATCTTAATGGCTTTGACTTCCTTTTGAAGATCCTATAAGGTTCCTAGAGGGGAGTTAGACTTCTTACCTCTATATAAGATGATTGTAAGATCACAAGTGTTCTTACTAGTAGATTGTAAGATAGGAGGAGTTTCGAGAGGTTTCTCTTCTAGTGACTTAAGAAGTTTATCTAGATACTCTTTTTGGAGATTAGAGTCATTAATCTGCTTTATAGCTTCAAAATTTTTTCATGATTTCTAATTAGCATATTAATCTATTTGGGTGGTTCTCCATATTAATGTAATTAGCACATTCTAACGTAATTAGCATATTAAGTTAGAAACAGGTGAAGTAAAGGTTGATTGGAGTCTTCTCTTAACATAACTGTGGTAAGGAAAGTGTTGTTGTAGTTTTGAAAATTACAAAGCTTTTTACACCTAAGGTTACCACTAATCTACAATGTTAGTAGCTTCAGATGGCTTGGTGACAACAGTAGGTGGGTAAACTACAGGTTTTAGCATATGGCTTTCTATCCTAGTAAGTTATTTTCCAACCATTTCTTACTGACCTTCACACCAAAATTTAATTATTTTCAAATAATAAAGGTATAATTTTCAATTAAATTCTTATTTTAATTTCATTTAAATAGCAGAATGTATACTCTTTACTTGCCTTGAAAAAGAATTTTGCACATCAGAAATTCTATGAAAAATTTTGTGCATCTTGGTTCAGTAACCTCTGTACACAAAATGTGAGGCTGAACAGTATGCTCAGAATTTATTTTCTTTAACTTCAAATTCACCTCTCTCTCTCTCTCTTTCATATATATATATATGTATGTATGTATATATATATGTATGTATGTATATATATATGTATGTATGTATATATATATGTATGTATGTATGTATCAAAACCACAATTTTTTTCAAAATTAAATTAACCAAAAACCGAAACAAATCAAACAAGTGCAGAAATTCCCATTGAGAACTAATTAGACCATGAACTTTCATTGTCCATTTGCTAGCCGCCCAACCCTAATAATTGTGGTCGGTAAATGGGTGTAACTCCCCGGCAACTTGTCTTCAAATTAGCTGTGCTCTGACCAAGGAATTGCATTTCTAGCATCCTTTGTTTTTACCCCCAACAAGAATTTTCTCTCGTAAAGACAAATAAATCAGGTGGCAGACTATTTACAGGACTAGTCTAGAATCTAAGTTCTAATTGCGTACAAATAGTTCATGGCAAATTCAAGAAAAACTAGCGCCAGCTTGAACAAACATCACTAATCACTGCTTTTAGAATCTGAAATAAATAAATATGTTGGAAAAGAAAAGTTCATTTCATGGACCATTAATTGTTAGTGATGAAATTAAAGAGCTCCGAATAACAAATTTGATTAGAAGAAATTGACCAGCCATACAGTAGTTCTTATTAATAATAAACCTCGTTTGACGTTTGATAGTGATCAAAAAATCTGAAACTAATTTGACTTTACATTTTTTGCCACCAAATCACTGTACAATTTCATTAACACCTGGTAAGCTAAATCCTTTGTGGAAGGATGTAATTGGGTGTCGAATATTACATGGAGATGCTGATAATTTAATCACCAACCCTGTCAACCGAAGACCAAAGCATTCTGGATTCCCAATAATAGTCGAAGTGTTCTGATTGAAGAATCCATCATGATGTATTTGACCTGTACAGGTTGCAGTAGCGAATTGCAGTGGTCATGGGCAACTTTGCAGCTATCTTAAGCTGACTGCAATGTCACTTCCCCAGCAACTGTTGCCAGGTACTCTGCACATGCCTCGGGGGTGTCCTCTTCACTAGGTGGAACCAATTGCCAAAATAGTGGTAGGTAATTGTCCCACTCCTTCAGAATAGCAGCACCTTTACTACTCCCAGTTTTTTCCTTCAGCAGACGCGCAGTTAAAATTAATTACTCCAGAAATTAAGCAAATTGTGTGTCTATGAGATTCAGGACTTAGAGCAAATATTTTATCATAAATAATGATTCAAAGTGTGCAACAGTGCAAGCAAGTGTGACAAAATAACTCGCCAGCATTGGGTAGTGTGCAAACATACAATAACCCCTTATAAGTGGCATGAGTCTCTGCAAACGCATGCATGTATTTTAGTGCAATTTCAATTAGAAGACTTACAACATGGGCTTCAATAAGGCTTTTTAGCTGCATCTGGCCAACAGGAGCAGTCACTCGTTGGACCTTCACTATTTCTTTATTTACCTATTCACATTACAAAATATAATAGTCAAAGGAGAGTTAGCTCTCATGGATTTAGGAGGGACAAAATTGAAATCAGGAAAGATACATTAAAACTGCATGATGATGAATAGATAACCCATTTATCAGTTGGGTGATCCACTGAACCCTACATTTAACTCATTCTAGGCAAGTGCTAATCATTAGAGGGTCTAAAGAAAAATTTATCAAACCAGACTTGCAGATTTTTCTCAGTTAATTTAATACAACCAGTCAGGCCACTCCTAGTAGTCATGAACTCCACAGACTAAATTTGGTTGCAAGCAGAGGAACAGTTTCATAGTTTCAGAAACAAGCACCAAGGAAAAATGCAGATGCAGACTTTTGGGGCATCACATACATTCATTTACGATTTCGTGATGATAACTATGCTTCCGAAAGCAGTTTTTATAAAAGTTGATGTGTGCATGCATATATGTTTGATATATATTGGATTAGCTGAATCTTCTGCAAGTTACATTCCTATTTCACAATATTCAAGTTCAGCTTTGGGCTATAAAACTATAAATATTGGATGTGTCTGCCTTCTTGCTCACATATGCACCCATGATTCTGTATGCATCACAATTTGGCTCTTGATTTTATACATCAGTATGAGAATTCTAAATTATTATTGCAAAGATGGACACCTATTTATCTACTTTAGAAAAGATAGTCACGGTGTCCTACTAAAAACTTTAAACAACAATAGAAATTTTGGAATTAAAAAAAAATGAAAAAGAAGAGGCCTAGTCAGGATCTCTGATAATAAAACTACAGATTATCCAGAAACATATCCAACAGAGCATTGCAAAGAGAGGAAAATGCAGTTAACCAAACAAGAAGTTCTATTTGACCAAAAGGGAGAAAATAGCTAATAAAAAATCCAATTTGAAGCATTAAAATTTTCCATTCCCCATTTGAGGCAGATGAGGTAGTTGACACAAGGTTACTAAATAATGATCATGGAAAGGCTTTAAACACATATTAACTAACAGAAAAAGGTAAAAAAAAAAAAAAGTTTAAAAGTGTTTTTCCCATGTGAACTTGAGAACTACTTAAGTTAACATTGCCTCAAAATCAATTAATTGCTAAATCCACAAAAGAGAGAAAATTGAAGAATGGGATTATTCTGTACAGACCTTGGGCATTAAAGTGTCATCCTCATCAAGAATGTATGCTAAGCCTCCGGTCATTCCAGCGGCAACATTTCTACCAACTCTGTCATATGAACACAACAGAGGCTCAGAATTTGAAACTGCTCCAAACTTTTATTACAACAGGTAAGGTAAAGAGACAACACTCACTTTCCAAGAACCACCACACAACCACCAGTCATATATTCGCAACAATGGTCTCCAGTGCCTTCAACTACAGCTTGAGCAAGTGAGTTTCTGACAGCAAAACGCTCCCCAGCTTTCCCTCTAACAAATACTTGGCCACCCGTTGCTCCATACAAGCAAGTATTCCCAACTATAGCAGCATCCTCAGGGCAAAACCCTGGCTTATCCACAGGTGTTACAACCAACTCTCCACCAGCCATACCCTTAAATCATTTGCATTCTAGTTTAGAATCATGTTCAAACAATAACTTGAAAGTTGGCTGAGCATAGAAACTCAACTCAACTATGCCTCAATCCCAAGTTAAAATTCAGCTTAAATTTTATGACATAAATTAATATCATCTTGATATCATCAAACTCCCTACAAAAAGGCCAATGAAGCTTGGCTCAGTTGGTCAAGTGGAAGCTTAGCTCAGTTGGTCAAGTGGAGGCACCCATGACCCTAGGGTCATCGGTTCAAGTCCTAGAGGTGCCAAAATCAAGGCTTGACTCCTTG
Source organism: Mallotus repandus (assembly GCA_949671775.1). Taxonomy (NCBI): domain Eukaryota; kingdom Viridiplantae; phylum Streptophyta; class Magnoliopsida; order Malpighiales; family Euphorbiaceae; genus Mallotus; species Mallotus repandus. The sequence goes on from CATIWM010184061.1 coordinate 21,411, forward strand.
ATGCACCACTAGGCAAAATATGGTTTCACACACTATATATAAATATAATAATAATCATATTAATAATATTAGATAATATATAATAGATAATATATGATAGATATTAGATATGATATGATATGATATAATATATATATATAGAGTGTTTGGGTTGTAATATTTAATGGTTGTTCAAAAAAAAACTCCCTACAAAAAGAAAATAAATGTTTTATAATCTGCTATTAATTTATAAGTCAGTATCAAATAAAATTGTTGTGAAAGAATCAACCCTGCAAATAACTTGAACAAAAAACTCTCAAGGCCTTACAGACTGAAGTAAATAAATTATTTAAGCTCTAAGTTCAGTTTCCAGCTTCTCAGAGAGCACATAATTAAAATTAGTCAACAAACCTTTCCCACATAATCATTAGCTTCTCCAACGAGCCGAATGTTCATTCCAGGTGTCAAAAAGCAAGCAAATGACTGCCCTGCACTTCCAGTAAACCTGTGGATGTGAAAAGAACTTATTTAGTTAAATAAACAAGATTCCTGGTACGCATTTTCTAAGCGATATTAATTTCTATCAGTAATTTAGGACTTACGTTATGTTCAGCTGCCCAGCAAAACCCGTGTCCCCATATTTCTTTGCAACAACACCTGCTACACGCCCACAAACAGCACGGTCCACATTGTATATCTTTATAGTTTTATTGACAACTTTTTCACTCTCAATAGCTTCTGAGATCTGGAAGATAAAAAGGATACATCTTAGACGTTCAGCAACAGAGATAATTGAATGAAAAATGACAAAACCTTATTATCTATAACAGGTAGGTATCTAATTCAGTACATAGACATACAAGCAATTCAAAAAAGTGTGACAGTATGCTCCAATTGTTATTTGTATTTTATGGATTCTCTTAATAGGTCAATTCCTTCATCGACTATATTCTAATGGTTGGCTTCGTTTTTAAACATAAGATTAACCTTTTGCCTTGCCATGTTGGGTTTAGACTAGTGAAGCACACATCTAAGTTTTAATGACAAAATTTTCTAATGTAGATAGGGCATTACTGTAACAAGGAAAACAACAATGTAGTGACCTCGTACTATTACAATCCTAGTCCATTTAACAAACTGAATAAGTACTATGTGAAAGCTACAGTCCTCTTAATTCTAAGCCATATTCTTGGTAGAAAGCTTGTAATGATGCTAGACACCTATCTGATGACTAGCGAAGCTAAAATAGCCAATTCTTAACAAAAATATCAGATTTGACAGTGCAGTAGACAGACGAAAAAGATATATTTAAAAAACCCTGCCGATAATGAAGTTATTGGTTTTCTGTTCTTACATTCATAAAAGAAGGCCTACCACGAAAACAGGCTATAAAAGCATACAACCAAACCACAAGGGGAAAAAAAGGGGGGGAAATTAGCATACAACATACTCCAAAATTCAAATAGAATCAATAATTAAAATATGAAGTCAATCCTCTCCTCTTGCTACCATCACAGAAGTTACCACCAGAAGCAAAACCGCAAAAACTTCAACCTCACATAGCCATAATAATGGTATTACAGAATCATGGAAATTTTTATCTCTTTTTAGTGCATATTTGATTTCACGAGAAGGAAAACTCCACAAGGAGCAAAAGCTATAATCGAAATTCATCCTACAAATTTCTTGACAATGACAGCTAGGGTCATGGATCTAAAGTAAATAGTAAATGCATAATTCTTTTGTACAATGTTATTCACAAGAAACTATTAACAACAAAACATTAAAAATCAGTTACCTCTGGATCTGCAAGTAGAACATCGTCCAAAACAGGACCATTAGTATGAACATCTTGATTCCTGATCTCAGTGCTGCTCCATTTTGGTAAGCCAACATTCTGGACATAAAAGCAATATATTTCCAAGATAAATGTTGAAGCTCCATCACAACAACACTAAAAAATTTTAAAAAAATCATGCCAAGAAAAATGATGGTTCAGATACATACTGAAAGAATATAACTGAGATCAGATACATACTGAAAGAATATAACTGAGATCAAGATGCTGAGTTTTCACTAGAGAAATATCTCGTGGTCTCAACAAATCTGTTCGTCCAATAATATCATCCAATTTCTGGTAACCTAATTGGGCAAGCATCCCTCTTACCTAGCCAACGACAGGAAAAATAATTATTGTAAGAGATAAGATGTGAAAACCAGGAGTAATTTCTAGAATTATAGAATGTGTCAAACTGCAGAGTACAGACCAAACAATAAATGCAAGAATTTTAACCACCATTAGAAATACAAGTGGACAGATTACCTCCTCAGCAACATATAGAAAGTAATTCACAAGATCTCCAGGCACACCAGGAAACCTGGCACGTAGTTCTTCTCTCTAAAGTGAATCCAATTCAGAAGAATTAGTTACTAAATTCGCAAGATATCACAAAACCACAGAAGTTTTAAATAAATACCTGACTGGCAACACCAACAGGGCAATTATTTGTGTGACAAATGCGCGCCATAACACATCCAGTAGCAATCATTGCAACAGAACCAAACCCATACTCATCAGCACCCATTGCTGCAGCCATCAGGACATCAACCCCGCTTTTAAAGCCACCATCAACCCTAAGAATTACCCTCTCTCTGAGTCCATTTTCAATGAGGGTCTGTAAAAGATTTTTATCAATCAAATGGCACATTAACTGCAAGTGAACATATAAGGCTCAAAGATATAAGAACCTGATGAGTTTCTGTAAGTCCAAGTTCCCAAGGACCACCAGCATGCTTGATGGAGCTTATAGGGCTTGCTCCTGTTCCACCATCATGTCCTGATATCTGCAATCCAACAACAGAAATCAGCACAGGATTCTGTATGCTTGTGTATGCATGAGAAAATGCAAAGTTGTGTTTGTCAATGTTTCAGCTAGGCGTGAGCAAAACCGAACCGAAACCAACTAATTCGGTACAGTTTGGTTTTTATTTTTACAAAATAAAAAAAAAATTGGTTTAAACCAAACCGATAAGAAATATATATATATATATATATATATATATATATTTCT
>CATIWM010184100.1:0-12404 GCA_949671775.1 Mallotus repandus
GAAGATTTTGCAACCTTTCAGAGTAGGCTATTTCTTAGTTGAAAATATTCACAACTATTTTTTTATTTTCAAGGAAATTTACTAAAATTCATTATCCTTAAAAATCATGCAATATTGAAAATGTTCTAAAGTTTATAATTCAACCTAAAACCTAATATATGATTGAAATTCAAGCTATTTAATCCTTCAGTATAAATGATATATTTACCTGAATCCAATATGCATATGCTCATTCTCATATAAATTGTAGAATTATTATCATGCACAAATAAATAATATTTTTAACAAATATCATGATGAATTTAATTAATTTATTTATAGTTAATTTTATTGCATGGAATAATACAGATTTTTATGTTTTCTTATTCATTACAACTAATAATAAAATTATCATTTTTTTTCACTAAAACATGAGTTATTTATATAAAAAAAAGGAAGGAAACTTTTTATTGTAATTTAAAGATTTTCATCAAAATAAATAAAATAATTTCCTAAAAAATTTATATAAAATAAACTTTTTTATTTGAACATTAGCTCTAAAACTCTAAACTCAATAAATAATCAGACATTATTTAAAGTAAGAAATAAAGTAGTATACCTTATTAAATAGTAAAAAGGTAGTGTTAAAATCACTTTAATTTTTTGAAATGGTTAAAATCACTTTAATTAATGCCTAATAAAAGGAAAATTAAAATCTCCCACCCATTGAAAGAATCACAAGAAGAAGGAGGAGAAGAATTCAACATCACCGACACATCTCTTAGCAGTAGTAGTGAAACAGATCCAAAAACTTCAATTAAAAATTTCAAGAAATTTCCTTGTCTATGATAATGATGGGCAGTGCTTCCAAATCCATTCCCACCATTAGTCAAAATTTTCAATTATTATTTTATTTGGTGAGAATTTATTATTAAATTTAATAATATTAACAAAAATTACTGATAATTGAGATCAATTAGTAGAATGTTATTATTATTTATGTGATATTTTAGATTCACTTAATGGTATAAGTATTTATATTAAATTATTTATTAATTAAAAAATAAATTAATATTTATTCTGCTTCAAATAGATAATAAAATATTCTATTAAAATTTTTCACCATTTGATTTAAATAGTTAAAGGATATTCACAATCATTATGGTTTAAGTCTTTTAGACATTTAAATAATAAACTATTCACCTAAAATTAATCAATTTCAGCCACAAAGTCCCCTTTATATCCTGAAAATTATAATTAAAAAAAAAAAATTTTGATCTATAGTACATGTAGGCTACACGTTAAAAAAAATTAATAAAAATTGTTTATTATTATAAAAAAACAAATTTAACGGTGGCATTTGACAGTCCGTTATCTCCAAAAATAGAATTTTTTGTTTTCTTATTTGTGAGATCTAATCTCTTCTGTTTCTCGGTGTCTATCATCTCGGTTCTTTGTCTCTTACCCGTGTTTATTCTTATAGAACAGAGTATCTTATAATCCCAGATCTCATTTTTTGCTGATACCCGTTTCCTTGTTCAATCAAAAGCAGTAAGCTTTCTTCGCTTTCTAGCTCTCTTTTTGCAAATTATTTATTTATTTTTTTCTGGGTGCTGCTGTTTGTGAGTTTTGCTTAAGAAAGATTTATTTTTTAAAAGTTTTGCTGGATCTGATTGGAATCCCATCTGGATTTTGATTAACATGGTTAATCTTGATTGGTTTTTTTTTTTAACGTAATTTATGTCATTGTTTCCTGCCAATTCTGTTAGTTCTTGATGTGTTTTCAATGGAAAAGTAGTAGCTTTCTTGCAGATCTATTGGTTTCAGTCAATTTATGTTAGCTTATTTAGCTGTCATTATGACATTTTTAGTTCACCAAGTTCACTTTTTGTGTAACTAAATTTTTCTTTTGTATCAATCCCTTTCATTCGTTTGGCTATCTGTTTAGTAGATAGAATTATTATGCAGTTAGGAATGTTTTTGAATTGGTATTGCTATTTCTTCAAACATGCTCTGGAATTTTAGTATTTTGATTATATTTTGGGCACCATTGGTAGTGGATGTGACTTTTGTTTGCCCAAGCAGTTAGACTTTCGACATCTTAGGTTTTTGTTCCATTTCTACCCTTCTGTCGACTGGTCAGATATGAAATGGATTGGGTTTAATCTGTCGAAAGTGTCAGGGGTTTTAGTGGTAGAATTGATTTGTTGTTCCTTCAACTTCATGGTTAAATTATTGTTGTTTTCTTGGTTACTCTTGCACTAGTAAGCATCTAATTTGGCATGTGTGGATTGAAAACATAAATGAAGTATTTTTCAATGATTTTGATTTGGCAACATCTACTATTGGATCTATTTTTATGCACTGATTTTGACTTTTTTTTTTTTACTGTTAATAGGTTAATCAATCAATTTTCATTGTTGATATCTGCTAAATCCCGAGTGAATCTGTATTACCTCATTTTTCTCACACATTAGAGGTATCAAATAAGCAGGGCTTACTTTGGATGGTGAAATTGATATGAGACAGTTATAGTGGGATAAGATCTGCATTATGATATTGTAGTGCTTAAGTGAAAGTGCGAAGATCTGTTCAAACTTTTTGGAACTAGGGAAACAATGAGGGGAAGACCTGATGGGAGCCAGAAGAAGCGATTGATCACTTCTGTCTGTGTAGTGGCAGTCTTTCTTGGATTCATATATTTTTACTATGGATCCATTTTTGGCTCTCAAGAATATGGCAGCAAGTTGAGAAAACTTGGGTCGCCTTACTGGGGTGGAGATGATGATTCTGAAGGGAAACAAGAGGAATCAACCAAATTTGGTCAAGAAGATGGAGAGGATGACACTGTACCTAAGAGCTTCCCTGTAAGTTCCCTTACTGTTAACTAGGTCTTTAGCTACTCCCATTTCCTTTTCCCTTCAATTTGACAGCTCCATTTTTTTTTTCTCTTTTTACCGGTAATATTCATTTGTCTGATCCTTATCATGAAGGTTTGTGATGATCGACATTCAGAACTCATTCCCTGCTTAGACAGGAATCTTATATATCAGATGAGAATGAAGCTGGACCTCTCTTTGATGGAGCACTATGAACGGCATTGCCCTCCTCCTGAAAGGCGGTACAATTGCTTGATTCCTCCTCCACCAGGGTACAAGGTGAATATATTTTAAAGCTTAGTAATCTGAATGGCTTCACAATATCCTAGTGATTGTCTTACCAATTTAATATTTAATATGTATTAATTATTCAATTGTTATGTTGCTCCTCTGATCATACAGGTCCCAATTAAGTGGCCTAAAAGTAGAGATGAAGTATGGAAAGTAAACATTCCTCATACCCACCTTGCACATGAGAAATCTGATCAGAACTGGATGGTCGTAAAAGGTGACAAGATTTCATTTCCTGGGGGTGGCACTCATTTTCACTATGGAGCTGGTAAATATATTGCTTCAATTGCAAATGTAAGACTTCTTACTCTTGCTATGTAGTATGATTACTTGGTTTTCAACTTCCTTTATTGGAATCAAGTCCGATGCATTAGAATACTTCTGCAATATGTATGATATGTCTGATATTTTCCCCCTATTCTGAGGATTGCTGATTTCTTTTCCTCCATGGTTGGAGCAATAATTTTTTTTTTCTTTGGTGATCTAATTGGCAGATGCTTAACTTCTCAAAAAATAATTTAAACAACGAAGGAAGGTTGAGAACTGTTTTGGATGTTGGCTGTGGTGTTGCTAGCTTTGGTGCCTATCTTTTGTCATCCAATATCATTGCAATGTCTTTGGCACCTAACGATGTGCATCAAAACCAAATCCAGTTTGCCCTAGAAAGAGGAATTCCTGCATATCTTGGTGTTCTCGGAACCAAGAGACTCCCTTACCCAAGCAGATCTTTTGAGCTTGCCCACTGTTCACGTTGTAGAATAGATTGGCTTCAAAGAGATGGCATTCTTCTTCTTGAGCTTGATCGTCTACTTAGACCAGGAGGATATTTTGCCTACTCCTCTCCTGAAGCTTATGCACAAGATGAAGAAGATCTCAGGATTTGGAGAGAAATGAGTGCCCTTGTGGAACGGATGTGTTGGAGAATAGCTGCAAAGAGGAATCAAACTGTCATTTGGCAAAAACCTCTTACGAATGATTGTTACCTGGAAAGAGAGCCTGGTACACGTCCTCCTCTGTGTCGGTCTGATGATGATCCAGACGCAGTATGGGGTGTGCCTATGGAGGCTTGCATTACTCCTTACTCTGATTGTGAGTTTTCTTTTCTGCTTGTGTCCTTTATTGATCTTTCTTTTCTTAGTAGCTAACTTCATCAACTTTATTTGTTATTTTTTTCAATAATGTTTGACATCTACTTTATACTTATTAATATCAGTGCTTTTTCCTTGATTGAGTTTGCTGTTAATTAACATCTAATGGATCACTTCCTGAAACGAAGTGATTGTTTTGATTCTTTGTTTCTTGATTATATGTCCTTATGCTGTGAACGGTGGAGCTTTAGGCTACTGTAAATTTGATGCTTAGTTTGAGATGTAGAAGAATTTTTTTTTTTTAAGCTTATTGTAATCATATAGAGTAGATAGAGTTGACAGTCTTGCAAATTACTGGGTAAGACAAATCTGCTTCCTGTAGTAATGGATTCATTCGGCTCAAGTTTTTGCACTTTGATTTTTGGATTTTTTTGAAGGCCTGCATGAATATATTTTTTAAGAAACGTACACGTGCATATGTAAGAAAGCAATTGCTGCGCATTAAATGCATGTGCCCTTGACATTTGTGCAGTCAGTGTGGTAAAATTCATCATTTCTATAAAGTGACCTGTACTTTGAACTTTTAAATTGTTGATATTTGCTTGGAAAACCATTGTCTAAAATTTTACTTTTCTATCAGATGACCATAAAGTTAAAGGGAGTAGCTTGGCTCCTTGGCCAGCTAGATTGACTTCTCCTCCTCCTAGACTGGCTGATTTTGGCTATTCAACTGAAATGTTTGAGAAGGACACAGTAAGTAATAGAAGATACTTTATAAATGTGTCTCAGACGGTTGTTTTGCCTTGCTTGCTGTTTTGGCTTTGCTTGATGTGGATGCACTTTTCAGTAACAACATACAGATAAGTGGATGTTACTTGTGTGGTGCAGGAACTTTGGAAACATAAAGTGGAAAATTATTGGAATCTCTTGAGTCCAAAGATACAATCAGACACGCTTAGGAACATGATGGACATGAAAGCAAACATGGGATCATTTGCAGCTGCTCTTAAAGACAAGGATGTTTGGGTGATGAATGTTATCCCTGAAGATGGACCAAAGACGCTGAAGGTGATATACGACAGAGGACTGATTGGCTCTGTTCACAACTGGTATGGAAATTGTTTAAATTCATTTTGGCGGACCTCTATGTGATGCTTTTCTCAGATTTCCTCAACTCCTTAGGTCCTTTTAAGTTCTTTCTGGTTTTTCTTACAATGATGAGTGTACAAGATTTAACTCAATGAATTTTTGCAATTATTGATCCCGGAAATATATTTCTAAGATATGATTAAGGTTGAATAGCATAACCTCTTTATGTTTTGGAAACAAAACATATCTATTCATCTATGGGGGAGAGAGAATATGAGAGAACCACTGGCTGTAGGCAGTGAAATATACAATCTCTCAACTTGCAAGATCATGCTTGTTCCTAATTTGACTAGTTGGGATTCTTTTTCAAAAGTTTAACATTTTCATATCTATCAACATTCAATGTCATTTCTATCAACATTCAATGTGATATAAATTCACAGGACATATATTTTCTTTTGATAGGTGTGAAGCTTTTTCAACATATCCTCGGACTTATGATTTGCTCCATGCTTGGACTGTCTTTTCTGACATTGAGAAAAAAGGCTGCAGTGCTGAAGATTTGCTTTTAGAGATGGATCGCATCCTTAGACCTAGTGGCTTTATAATCATTCGGGACAAACAATCAGTGGTAGATTTTGTAAAGAAATACTTAGTGGCATTGCACTGGGAAGCAGTGGCAACAGCTGATACCAGTTCAGAATCAGACCAGGATGGAGATGAAATTGTGTTCATTATCCAAAAAAAATTATGGCTAACAAGTGAAAGTCTCAGAGATGTAGAATAGGACAACAAAGTTTCGTCCCCACATGCTTGCTCTTCTATATCTCCAAGTGCTCCGGGGATCAGGAAGGTGATCGCAGACAATGATGCAGTAAACAATATCATTTTGTAGCATTAAGTGATGTTCACATTAATTCTTTTCCTACCTTTTTTATTCCATATAATGATTCAATTTGAAAGCAACAAATTATCATCAATTCAACTTTTTATAGGGTATTCTTCTTTTTTCCTTTTTTCCCCGTTTTTGCTTTTAGTGGAGTGCATTGGCTATTGATGAATAATCACACGCAATATGTGCGGCTGAAGTTGATAAGAACTGTGGCTTCTAATTGTCTAATTATTTATAAATGAATCTATTTGCAATCTAAGTTATACATATGTTTCTTTGTTAATCTTGTTAATCTTTGTTAATCTTGTTGCTGAACTTTCATTCTTAAGCGGGCTTGTATGCTTGTTCTGAACTTTTATTCTTAAATGGACTTGTATGCTTGTTGCTCAACTTTTCTTAAAGAAAAACTGGAATATTGGCAATTTTTCCAGGCTACCCTAGAAAAATTAGCCATTTTCTTGATTCAGATGTTGTGTATGCTCAATAGTTATGCGGTCCCGTTCTAGCATTTTTAGCCTTGCACATACCAGTATTTTGGAGCCCTCATGTTGGTTGTTTTGTCCGTTTAAACGAGAAGTTTGTACAAGGAAAAAGGAAAACCCCACCACAGCCACCAACAGACCAACTCAATCTTGCACCAGCTGCCTAACTAGTACAAAGCAAAACTGAATGGGGAAAGGGAGAAAAAGTGCATTAGTTGGGGTTCACTCTGGAACAACTCAATAGATTGAAAGAAAGATTTTCTCTGTACAACCTACACTAATTGCATTTCTTTAAAGGGACCTAAATGCATGTATCGCCAGATTGAATAATTTCATTTGTTCAGATACATGTGTTTGCAGTGAAAAAAGACCATAAAGAAAGTAGGAGGAGCAGGAGGAGATGTGGATCATCTAGTTATTGATATTATAACTTTGGGTGCAAGTGCAACCTAAGCCAACATAACCATGGTGCTAGCATTCAAAAATAAAAGCACATGCAATGTTGCTGCCCATCTCTAATATTGTGTAGTGGGTTGGTTTTTTTTTTCCCCAACCATCTTGCACCCACAAATTATAATAAATGATCACACACTCTTGTTCAGTTGCCATTGGGCATATGGTTCCTTAACCCTAATATCCACCACCCAGAAGTAGACATGCAAAGTGAAGCAGTACAGCTACCTCATTGATGCCAACATCTATCATGTTTCTGTCAAACCAATTCTATGCCCAATTGGGTCACATATGGACCCTTTTCTCTGGCCAATCCTCCAAACCATAAAATCTTTGTTGTTGTTGTTCTTTTTTCTTGTTCTCTTACCAAGAGAAAAATACTCTCCCCACAGGCAAAAGGCCTTCTGTGTTCTTTCCACATATGAATTCTTTTTTTTTTTTTTTAAAAAAATTTGGCACTTGGGCTTTGACTCATGTCTGTGTGCTTTATTCTCTTGACACTTGGCAATCTATTGGGAGGTTATGGCTTCTAATCTAGGTTTACCTCTTCAAATTCTGCTTGTTGGTGCTGGACGGCAAGAACAAAATCTCTCTTTCATTTTTACCTAGTCACACACTAGTGCACAAGTATGACAAATTAGATCAACCAAGAAACATATACATATTGAGCAATGTTGATGATACAGAATGCTAATTGTTAATTCCAATTAGTGGATTATATAATACATCCAATTGTCCCCATACCCTTGAAATGTTCAACACAATTTTTTCATGTTCTTTGATTAACAAAAAAAAAAAAAAAAACTATATACTAATAATGCAGCATAAGATTTAACATATTTTCTCTTTCTTTTTTCAGTACAGATTATACTTCTGTAATCGATAGAATTAAATGTTAAAAAATATTTTTTATCACTATTTATGAAATTAATTTTTATTTTTTTAACTGACTAATTTTTCCCCTTTTTTTACAATATTGAAAAAATTAAGATAATGTATCACTTCAGGCAGATTGACCAAAGGGTACCTAACTAACAAATCATACAATGTAGAGAGTTCAATTTCACCATACCATAGATATAAAAAAGAAGAAGCAAAGGTTTAGATAATGATGAATAACAATAGACCAAGTGGAATAATTAGGTGTTATTAAGTGAGAAGTTAATATCCATCTATAGCTTTTATTATTGTTGGTTTTGCCTTTGCCCCCTCTTTTTTTCAATCCACTTCTTTTCAATTATATATGTATATCTCTCTCTATTTATGGTCCCCATGTTGCCCTACTCATAAGGGAAGAAACAAATCAACCCCTCTCTCCACTCAATTTTTGCCTTTGCCGTGGGGTTCACTTCGTGAAAAAAATTACAATATCAGTATCAAATATTTTATTATGCTATCCTTTTGATGCTCTTTGGGGTCGATCAGAAGAAGAAGAAGAAGCCTTTTGGCGATGCTTCTTCGTTTAAGTTGCTTTAGGGACACCACCTCCCAACACACCTCTTTAGTCAAAGTTCTCCCGGCCAATGGTGCAAATTCAACCTCAAGCTTGAGTTCTATAATTTTTTAGGACAATCAAGTCCTATAATTTTTTAGGACAATTAAGTTCTATAATTTAATAAAAAACTTAATTTTAACTGTTAACTAATAAATAAAATTGATAATTTTTTAAATATATATATATATATATATATATAACCTAATTATAAAGTTCTAAAAGTTTTTAACCCTATAAACTAATTTTTTAAAATTTTTTCTTAAATTTTAAAAATTTTACAATTAAATGATATATATTTTGAAAAAAATGATCAATTTTATTTGTTAATATAAATAGCAAATTGATAATTGATAAAAAAAAATTATTTTAACGGTTGAATAAAAAAATTTTAGATTTACATTCATCAGTTTAAAATTTTAAATCTACACAATAATTGATGAATACATTTTTTTCATTCAACTGTTAAAATAAAGTTTTAGATCAATTATCATTTTTTTTATTTATATGAACAAATAAATTTGGTCATTTTTTTAAAATTTATAATCATTGATTATAAATTTTTTAAAATTTAAGAAAAATTAAAAAATATATTTTATAGATTTAAAAACTCTTATAATTAGGTTATGTATATATTTTAAAAAAAAATTATCAATTTTATTCTTTAATAATCATTAAAATTGATTTTTTTAATTTATATAATTTAATTGAATTAAAAAAATTTATGAGACTTAATTATATTCACCAAAAGTTTAATATGGTCTAAATTTATAAAATAAAAATTTTAATTTAACTAAAAAAATGAAAATATCCAATATAAAATTAGAGTAAATAGTGCTCTAATTTACACATTTGGCCAAGTTCTCTCTTCCCTCCATCACACATGCGCATATGACTGTATCCAATCTCCTGTCATACCAACACATTAATGAATTGTAATTACTAGTGTGCATCTGCTCTAAATAATAACCAAAGATTTTGTATAATGTTTATGTTTTACTTTTCCTTTTCCTTTGAATTTTCACATTCCAATGTTCATGTATAAAAAAAATAAGTGTTGTTGAGAATGATTTATCCTCCTTGCCTGTCGGGTTTGGTTTGATGGTCAAACACTTCGCACGGACATCTAATTCACCAGAAATTAATTCTCTCTCTAAAATTATTTTTGTTATGAGTTCATTCGGTTTGAATTTTAAAATATTTATAGTTATTAAATATTAAGAACGTTGGATAAAAAAATTAAAATTAAAATTAAAATTTTATTATTTATAAAAAATTAAAAATGTTAAAAAGTTTTCATTTTATCAGTCCAATAAAAAATTAATCGAATAATAAATAATAATGAATGGTACTCTTTTTTTAGATTAATCTCATCTTCAATATTTTTTTCTCAGAAATAATTATTAAACTACTTTTCTTATTAATTACATTCAATTAAAATTTATATTTAAAATGAGTTAAGCTTTTTTTCTTGTTCTTATTATGATTATATTTTTTTATAAATTGATATTTCTAATTTTTTATTAAAGGATTTGGTTGATTAAATGTGAAAATACACTCCTCATGGAGGATGGAGGAGGAAGGTGGCGGGAAAGGAGAGAACGTGGCTGAGAAGTGGCGGAGGGAACTACGTGTCAATCATGCCCGTCGTGTCTATGGCGGACATTAAGGCTTTTAATTAATATTATTTAATTTAATTTAATTAAAAGTAAAGTTAATAAATTACTATTATTTAAAATAAAATTTAAAAAAAGTCATCGCTGTTTACGCAATTATGCTTTGCCAGTTTTCTCTTAAAAAAAAAAAAAGTTTCCAGCTCATCACCCATTTTCTTCCAGTGGCATTTTCGTAACTTCGACTTACAAAAAAAATGATATTATCATTTTCACGCTATTTTATGCATTTCGCAATTTCAATTTATCGCGTTATGTTGGTGTGTGTACTGTTTCGACACAAGTCAAAAACGTAATCGGTGCTTGTTTGTATTATTCTTCTTCTAATTTGCTGTCAATTTTTCTTTTACTTTCTTTTTAACCATTACAATTTACCGAAGGAAACATATATTTTAACCTAAATCTTCGGATGATATTATAAAAATTTTACCACGAAACTAAAAATCATTAGTTATTTATTTAATAAATATATGGGTGAGTGAATTTTGGATGTCCCTTTTGATAGATCTTTAGTAATTTATTTTTTTAGTTGGTATAATATAATATGATGTGTTCTAAATATTAATAATTCTTGATATGGAGCCAAAAACCAAAAAGTTGATACAAATTTTACACATTTAATATTTGGCGGTATAAATTTCTATAAAATATTTATTTTATTTTATTTTATATGTTATATTTTTTACTATTTTAAGTAATTTTAAATTAATAATCATTATTTGTTTTTATTTTTTGTTGATCTAAAATAGAAATTATTATTTTTTATTTTCTGAATAAAAAATAATAAGTTAAAAAAATAAAAAATAATAACGATAATCTAAATTCTTTATAATTTGAAATATAAATTTTAATTTCACAATTTACTAACAATAAAGTATACGCATCAACAAATTTAAAACTTGAAAATTTTAAGTAATTTTTATTTTAATTCACATCTTGTCATATAACCTATTTAAAATTTCATATTGTTATATAAAAAAAATTAACCATCCTAAATTATAGCATAAATTATTTTTAAAATAATTTTTTTTGTGAATTACTGGTATCCAAAGTTTATTGAATAAAATTAATTAAAAATTAAATTAAATTAATTTTTTTAGTTGTTAAAAACAACTATCTAATTACTAATATATAAATTTATTTAAATCATTCAATTTTAATAAAATAATATATATTATCTATTAGAAATATATATAAATAATTAAATTAACTTGTGCAAAAATTAAATTTATAATTTTAAGACAATGAAAAAAAGTTTAAATTAGACCCTCATTTTTTACCCTAAGAATACATTGGATGAAGTGAGCCCTACGAATCACTATTTTTGCCCTAACAACTATTTATTTTTTCTGATGTGGACAAAGTGAGCCCTATGAATCACTATTTTTACATATGGTTGTGGCAAAAGTGGCCCCACTACCAAGTTCAACTTCTTTTTTAGGTCTTTGATTCAACTTCCACCAAGTACCACCACCAACACCTCCATCAATACCTCTAACAAACAACGAATAACATAAAGTATTAACCTCAGACACTTGTGCACAAAGCCAAAACATTATAAAAAATTAAAATATAAGGACTGTCGTAATTTTCTACATAGAAATTAACACATGCACTATTAAGTTCCTACACATAACTACAACAAAAAGGTTTATCCAACAAATTAAAAAAATTACACAAAAAAAACTGAAATAGAATGTTACTTCATAATTCTTTATATAGAACTAATCACCAACATGAATTGTAGATTTTTCAATCCCCAAAATAGTCAGAAGTTTTTGTGAATAAACAATCGATTCAACAAATATTAAAATCATAAAACCCTAATTTCCCATCAAACGGGACATCATCAAGAAAAGTTAAGTTCGCAAATTAGATTATGAAACAACAGCAATAATAATTTTTTCCAATTTTCAGAATAGTCTAACGCTTTCATGAGACTGATAATGTCAACTTAAAAAATCAACTTGAAGCAACTCATGTTTACAATAATCAAAGAAGAACCCAAGCTATGCAATAATTAAATTAAGAATCAACTTTCCTTTCGTCGATAAATATTCATGAAACCCATTATTAGAAACATCAT
>CATIWM010184138.1:0-12470 GCA_949671775.1 Mallotus repandus
GATTTAACACAATCTGATAAAGATTATATTCTTATATCATATTCAACTGCCATTAAGAAAAACCAAAGAAAAAAGAAAAGAAAATGCATGTCTAGCTAAATAATATATTATTTGTGTGCTGTTTATCGAGGAATTAATCAAATAAAGTGATTAATTAAGTGTATGATTGATAGGTGAAAGGATTATAAAATAAAGCCCTAAAAATGGGTTAGTGATGGGAAATAGCAGCAGAAATCCTGCATGCCACATGCATGCAACTCAAAATAAAAAAGATTCGAGATGCTAGCCAAAGCCATAGCCAAAACCAAAGGAGAACCGACACATTTCTTTCAAATTTTTATGCATTTCGTGGAGTTTGGGCCAACTGGACATCGACACTTTATCGAAAGTTTCAAGCATATAAACATATGTGTGTCTATCTACAATTTTTCTTTTTAATATTTCCACAGATTGTGCGATTTAATCAATGGATTTGATGGGATATTTATTGGTTAAATATACTATATGCAACAGATATATGTATGTGGGCATTTGAGTTGACATCAATTATTGAGGACATATGATTAATTTAGATAATTTGTGGATGATTTGCAGTTAACTAATATTATTATAATCGTGGTGGAGAGTCCGGCCGGCAGATGGCGGTCGGTGGCTTCCCTTCATATAATTTAGTTCCCTTTCCGTACATTGACTAAATTGTAAAAAAAAATGTTGTGAATCAAGTTTCACATTTCTTGACAAATTTCAAAATTACTTGAGAAATCAAATCATCACAGAAAGGACACTATGTTGTTCATAAATAATTAATAAACAATTGCTGAATTAGCTTATTGAACTATTTTTCAAATAGTGATATATATAATTACATTTATAAATTATATTAAATTAGTTGTTATAAAATTTTTATTATTTTTATAATTTTATTTAAGTTAAACTAAATTAAAGTTCAATAGATTTTAAATATTGATAATTCATACTAAAATAAATAAATTAATAAATAACCAATTTCACTAAAATTAATTTAGGTAACGACAAATATTCATAAAGATTACATATGAACTAATAAGTAATAGTTTCTCATATAAATATATGCATATATTAAAAATTAATGATTAAAAATTATGTAAAATAAGTTAATAATGTGACACGGCCACTGATAGTTAAGTTCGAGATTCGAGTACTGTAAAATTTCAAATTCAAAATCTCGCGTCCCCTAACTGGTATTCCCTTTTGTAAGTTATGTATAAAAAAAACTAACAATGCGACACAGATAAAAGAAACAATTATGACCAAATCCCTTCTCGAATGAACCAAGCGCTCAAGGCCACAACAATTGTTAAGGGATCGACTGAAGACAAAACAAAGGGAATAATATCCTTTTTCTTTTTTTAATTTTTCCAAAATTAAAAAAAAATATATATATATATATATATAATATTGATGGAAAAATTCTTGTAAAATGGTTTGAAAATGAAAATTCTTTCCTATATGATTGCAACATGTGCATTTGAAGGTGACGACACGAGTAGCACACTATAAGTAAATCCCATTTTTCCTTTTTTTTTTTAAGAAAAAAAGGAAAACTGTTATACTTTGAGTCAATTTGGCACCCATTAGCTAGTGGTGGATGTCGACATTCACCTTTATATTAAAAATAAAAAAAATTCCATCCCTCCTCCAGGCTCAGCAAAATTTATTTAGTTTCATTAATATGGTATATAAATGCTCTTCCAGTCAAAATTGGTTGGTTATTTTACAATTCTTGACAACTATGGTACAAAATTTCAAGTGGGTATCTGAAGTTAACTGATCTGAACGCTGAAGCTAAAAAGTGAGAAAGAGAAAGAAAGAGAATAGGAGGAGAAGAAGGCTTTAAATAAGGCACATGGATGCATGTGTTGTGTTAGCTTGTTTCTATGCCTGAACAAAATGAATGCAATCCATGTGCTCTCAAAAAATTTGATCATCACTTTTAACACTCTTCAATTCATATCATATATGACCCAAAAATAAAAAACAAGAATAAAGAAAAATTAATGGTGTCTGCTCTGTGGTCCTTTGAGTTGAGAGAATTCAATCATCAAAGTGTCTTCACTCACTCACACCCCAAAATCCAACCCAAACTGATAGTGATGAAACACAGCCACTCGTGTGGCTCAATAAGGTCTGCCAACGAAAGTGATAGCTAGGTGTCTCTCCTTCAGTTGGGACAGGGAACGCAACACATGTACCTCCCTTAGGGCTTCTCAAGATGACCCCTTTAGACAGACCCTTTGTCTATATATTGTGTACATAATTGGATTTAGCAGCAGCAGCAACAAGGAGCAAAAATATTTATATACATATAAGATGAAATGAATGCACATTCCTGCAAAGACATTGTGGGGACAATACCCATGTCCCCCCACATGATATCTTGCCAGTTTTCTCATTAATATTTTTTCGTGCTCTTTGCGGATTTTATAGGGTAGTGGAGTTGGATATTCAAGAAACCCACTAGTGTTTTCTTTGTCACTTTGTGATTCAAAAGCACTACAATAAGAGAGAAAAAAAAAAAAGTAAAAACCAACCCATCACCCATCTCCTCTCCTCTCCTCTCCTCTCATTACCATCCACTGATTAATTAGGATAAAGCTCACTATTCATTACTCCTTAATTCCTTTTTCCTATTTCACAAATTACTTTCTCTTTCTTTCTTGGTTTAAAATTCAAAAAATATATAAAAAAAAGGTACCACATTTAATGTTTGGACCTGTTATCTAATACATGTATTGTAAATATATGGCAAAATTAGATATTTTTTTTTTTGTTAAATTTAACATATAGATGATTTTAAGCTAACCAATTGGCATTCAAAACAACATATCCTGAACTCAGATATGCCCAAACCAGATACAGCTCCACCCACCCACCCACCAATAATAATATTAGTATTACACTAGGGTGTCATTTTCTCTCATTTTCCAGATGTCCTGTGTCCGAGTAGAGACTCTCTACATGAACTGTACAGATGCTCTCACATACCAAAAGGATAAACACATAAACAGTTAGAGCTTGCCAATAATAATAAGAAACTATTCAAACCTAATAATTAGAGCTTGCCAATAATAGCATAAACCCAAAAAGAAAAATCATAAGCTGCATAACTGTAGAATTTGACACCATTTTCAGACTATACATAATTCATCAACCAAGCATGTGCATCTTAACAATACAAAGCAATCTCTACCCATAAACACAAAAAAAAAAAAAATTTACACATTAAAAGAAGGGTTTTTTTTTTTTTGCACAATTATATGATCACAGCTTGTGATATGTCAATTATTCTAAAACAGTAATGTGAGATAGAAATTTCTTGAAAAGAAAAAGGAGATTAAAAAAAGAATAAAAAAAGAAAAATATTTAACATGAGATTACTCAGAAAGTTGGAGAAAATTAAGTAAAAATATTATATAATAATGATAATGATAATGGTAATAAACATAAACCACAGATTGACATATGGCATATAGGCCGGGAGAGATGCCATCAACTCGTCGGCGGTGGCGCAGAACTAGAGCCAGAAGCAGAGCCGACGCCGGAGCTAGAGAGAAATTCAAATAAAGTAGCCATGGCCCTAACTTGCATCTCAAGAGCAGGAATATAATCCGTAGCTTCTTCTAAAATAACATTCAGCGGTTGTTTCCGGCAACCGGGAACCAATCGACCTAAGACGCGAACTTTTCTTTGAACAGTTGGTAAGCTCTTCTTTTTCAACCTGAAAACACTAACTCTGCGCTTCTTGGATGATAACCGGCCGCTGCTACTTCCGGTTCCAAGAACAGCAGAAGCAGTATTAGTAGTAGCAGCAGCCACAACTTTCTGCCTTTTATGCTGCTTCCTGAACTTGATTTTGATCCGGTTAGTTAAGATAGCACGGCTCCACCGTGTTCTGCCTTTAGCTGCAACAGCTAAAGCTCTATCAGCGGCTTCTCTAACAGCTCTGCCTTGACGGGGAGCTGAAGTAGAAGGCGGAGTACGGCGGAGCTGAAACAAGGCTTGACGGAGTTTTGAAGAATAGTTTTGCTGTTGGGCTTCTGTTTTCCATTTAGCATGGTCTAGATTCTGATTGTTTTTAAGTTGATGATGGTGCTGCTGGTGCTGCTGCGATTTCTTCTTCTTTTTCCTTCTTGATCGATCAGAGTTTGTGTTTGTTGTTGTCACAGGACTATGATTCGAGATCAGTGTTGATGAGGCCATCATAAAAAATAAAGGAAATGGATCGATCTACGGACTGATTGGATTCTCTGATTTCTTTTGAGGGATACGAATAAATTGATTTATGATGCAAATAAATTCTGTTTCCTTTTTGTCCTTGTATCTTCAACAACAACCTGAACCAACAACAAAAAAAAAATCAGATTCAAACACAAAGCAGAGAGTCAAATAACCTGATAAAACAAGTGATTAAAAATGAAACAATTAGCAATTAACAAGGATGAAATTCAAGAGAATTGCCTCTTAATAATTATTATTTTTTGCCTTCAAGGGGGAGAAAAGAAAGGAAAGGAAAACTTTTGTTTTAGATACAGGCCTAAAAAGAAGAAGGACAACGAGCTAATCTATCTGTGTATTTACGAGAGAAAGAAATGGAAGAAACGGAACGGAGTTGGTGAGGTGTCGCTGGTGTGTTTGGGGATGGAATGGGAGTGGGCGGGGCCTCTACTGAGAAGAAGAGGAAATGGAGAATCAAACGGGGGTGAAGGTTATAAAGGAATCAAAAGTTAGCACGCCTCATTATATTTTCACATTTATAATTTATTATTTTTAATATGGATAGAAAATAATAAATTATGTTAAATAATTATAATGAATAACAATTTTTTATGTAATTAGAAATTATTTTTTATTTGCATTTGTTTTTTGGGGTCAGCTCTACTCTATGGAGCAGAGGACGTGGTGGGTGCGCCTTTCGGTTCTGTATGGTCCAGACATGACTCCGCTTAATGTGTTTTGTTTCGGAAGGCTTCGTTGGCAAAGAATTTACTTTTCGATATTTTTTTTTTTTTTTGGTTGGTTTTGGTTTTGTCATAAGATGGCCTGCTATCAATACCATCATTCATGGTCACATGTTTGATATTAACGATCTTTTATTGCACCCTTTTAATTTGGAGTTGGTTGAGATGGTACTCCATCTTGTAGATCTCATATTAATGTGAGATCATAAATTAGTGAATTAATTTCAAGTGAGTACTCCAATTCTTGAATTGAAAAAAGAAATGAAACATGGTATTTCCTTTTGGGCAGGAATTTTTGCAATTCACGGATTGATTTTTAAATTTTTTTATTTTTTATAATAAATTATAAAATTATTTCTTAATTAAAATATTTATTTTTCATAAATTATAATTTTTAAATTATTCCTTTTTAATATTTTACTCTAATAGAGAACACTATAATTATAATAAACTACAATATCATTATATCTTTATTTTTTTATTATGCAACTATTCATATTTTTAATAAAATTCTACCGTCATATATAACTCTTTTTATTCTAATTATTCCCTCTATTGCTACTCTCCCTTTTTTTTCTTTTCCATTTTTCCTCGAACCTTTTTTTTTCCTACTAACCTTAATCGATAATCTTTCAATTTTCATAATCATAAATAAAACAACACCCCAAGAAAAAGAAAAGAAACTCAAATTCCTCTTCACATATTGGCTATAACAAATGACTAAGATGATGATGACTCATAAAGAAGTAGAGAAGACGCTGAATGCTACATGTGAACAAATGCATCCCATAGAGCATTTGGCATCTCCATTCTTAGACATTCTTGAAAAAACAACACAAAATGAGAATGCTTCTTTTGTTTTGTTATTTAGCTAACTAAAATTAAAATTGAAAAATTAAAAAAGTTTAACAAAAAAACAAAAAGAGAACATCAATAAAGAGAGTGATGAGAATAAAAAGAATTATGTTTGAAGGCAGAATTTTATTTAAAAATATGAATGACTACAAAATAAAAAGAATAGAGATAAAATGATGTTATAGTCTACCATAACTATAATGTTCCTTATCAGGGTAAAATATTTAAAAAGGGTAGTTTATAAATTATAATTCATAAAAAAATTTAACATTTTAATTAAAAGATAATTGTGTAATTTGTTATGTAAAAAAATTAAAAGAGTACAAAAATTTCCATTCTTTTTTTTTTTTGAAATAAATATTTTTTTATTAATGTATAATAGAAAGAAAAATAAAATTTAAACCCGAATCTCTTAAATGCCATTAAAAGTTATTTGGCTATTTAAATCAGAGCTCATCGACTCTAAAACAAATACTTAGCTCCAGTATTTGATAAGGATTCATATTTACGAGCTATATGTTACTGCAGTATTTTTTTTTTTAAAGACTGAAGGTTGAACTTGTTTCGGTGTATTACAGATAGAAGGATTTAACTGTAAATTAAATAAAGTTTAATGATTATTGCGTTTGATTAAAATGTTCCTGTTTATCAATTATATACATGGTTGTTAAAAAGAAAAGGCATAAAAGAAATCCATTATATAATTGACACGGTTTGTTCACCATGTGCCTGCCACAGTATATAAAGTGCTGCAAAAGTTTTTGTTGTCTCCAAAGTCGAAAATTGGCACAGCAAAAAATTATCCAAATTTGTTTTTATTCGGTTGTTGTGACGTAAATTTCATACAGTTTTTAAAACAAAATTCATGTAAAGTTCGCACATTTATTGGACTACACTACCTATTTAAATTTAAATAAACAACAATTCAGTAAAGGAAAAAAATAAGTACACCCACATGGCTGCTGAAGGATAATGTTGGGAAGAAAATTTTGTTTAACAACTTAGAAGTTCAAGGAAAGGTCGAACCATAATCTTATTTTATATGTCAATCAGTCGAATTACTAGGCTATAAAAAGAGGTTATACTTAGTAAAGAATTGAAATTTAGAAACACACCAAATTTTATTTTTTTTTAAAAGGCAAAGATTGGATTAGAACTGAGCTTCAATCCCTTCCCTAATTAAAATAACAATAATAATAATATCCCTCTGCGCTTCTGATATTCAGAATGGTTAAACATTTCTAAATATCTTTATATTTCCATAGCCTAGTAAATTGTGCCTTCTCTTGCTGAACCTTTTCTAAGCCCATCCGTCCCCTTTCAGTGAATATGAAACTAGGCTTTGAATTTTATAAGCAGTGAGTGACATTACGTTTTTGCCTTCTTGTATAATTTACTTTTCAAAGAAAAATGGACATTATAGAGATGAATAGAAGCGGAAACCACCAAAAGCTGATAACGAGATTTTTAAAAAATCTCCAAAATTGCAAAAAGACCTTACAGAAATACCCCATGTTGGCAAACTATTAACTCGTTCGAGATAGTCTGTAAGGAGACAACTAAGACAATAGTCTGATGAATTGACTTCATTGTTTCAAATAGAACTTAATTTTGTAGTTTTGACAAAGAGAATTAAAAAAAAATTACTACTTTTTGTATGGTTTTGATATCTCTAGTGACAAGAATAATACTAATAATAAATGACAATACCAAACAAATCGCCAACTAATATAGAAATCTCCATTCCTATAAAAAAAAATTAAATAGCAAAACCAAACGGATGGAGTTGACCATTTGAAAATTTCAACCCAGAAATTAGCAAAATGGGCAAAGGATCCAGACAGGGGAAGTTACGAAACCCAATAACAAGACTGAATAAAAGAGTATGGGTTGATGACGTGGCAGTAAATGATTGGAAGAACTATGTGGTGTTGGCTTCCACTAAGCAGTAGAGAAGAGAGGGGTGGCGGGTATGGGTCCAGTATAATATTTTGTTCATTCCTTTGCAATAATTAAAGGGGGAGGGGTTGATGATCCAAAAAAGAAATGATAAACAAAAAAAAAATGATAACAAAAGAAAATGCATGTGCAAATGTAGGCTGTTCTTCTGGCACTTTCCTATCTTCGGCTATGTTTTTGCATTTGTTGGGAGTGTTTGGAATTTTGCTTATTTGTGATGTGCGGACAGTTATGCTTCATATTTCCAGCAATGGGTCCTTTAGTCTACCATCTGTATAACAGATTTTTAGTAGTTCTATATTGAGACAGATACTGCTAAGCACGAGATTTAACATTTGCAGCAGATTCAACCTAAGTTTTCGTTGGACACATTTTAACAGGGGAGTGATAATAACAGTAATCAAGGACAAGACCATAGATGTTTATCCTGATGCTATATTATATTAGTCATTAAAAAAGAACAGAAACATGGTAAGCCAAAATAATGACCCGTGCATATCTGTAACCTCTTAGTCCTTGAAGCTAATCTTTGACCAAGTAATAATGAAAAGTTAATCACCAACGTGATCGCCACTTCATTGAGGTTTTAGTGGAAAATATTCATGGTTCCACTATCAATTCTCCAGTAATGGCCAAAAAAAAGCTTCAGTTAACCATTAGGTAGTTAAGATACAGCATGTGAAGTAACAAAATGCTAACCTGACTTTAAGAATAAACAAAACAAGCGTCATTATGAGATGTTTTAATAATGGTTAGTGGTAATCATGAACCTAATCCTCATTCTCCCCAAAATCATGGTACCATGTGTCTGTCAATTTATTACAGGACAATGGATTTAAGAAATGCTCAAAAGTCTGTTTTTCAAAATCTAAAAGACACTAGACATTATGGCATGCCAAAGAGATTGCCCCCTTTGAGATAGACACAATAAAACAGAGAGCATTACGAAAGAGTAAGAGCAAACAAAAGAATCAGAAAGTGAGGAAATTATTGCAAGCGGATGATGATGAGTGATCGAGATTCAATCCTTAAATCTCAGAAAATCAATTACTCTACCTGTTATAGTTATAGTTATAAAATTCAGATGCAAGAGCAACAAATAAATGCAAAGAGTCATTTGTGTGATAAAGTTTTGCCTTTTCGACACTCTACATGCAACCATGATTGATGATAAGGTAGACCGTTAATAAAATGCCATCCAGACCAGTCCTCCACATCGCCCTAGATCTCAGCTCATTGCATCACAATCCTAGTTGCATAGGGTTCACACCTTCCCCAAAATACTTATGCTAAAGGCACAAAGACTTATAATTTGACCGAAGGCATAGTGGCTTTTGCATATAAAGCTTAAAACATGCCATCCCTGACTATAACTTTGATCCAATAAAAGTCTAATGTAGTGATTAGTTCCGCTGTTTCACTTAAACTAGTAATACAATTAGATGGGGTAGAAATAATCTTCACGCAACAATAGAGTTCAAGTAACAAGAAAATTAACCACAGTAGCATTGAGATTCTCAAATTAATTGCAGTCTGATTTAAAAGTTTCAAGTGTGTCGAGGCCAAACAAGAACTTAAGGTATTCGTGCACATACTGAATAAAATCCGAAGGGATGACTTCATCTGGTTCCACTCTGCATCAGCTAAATTTTATGGTTTATTGGCCTTCCCCTCTATTGGTCAGTACCTGCCAATATTTATTGACCTATGAGCTGGCTTCATCATGTTTGAGCACACAACGTACGTAGCACAAGAAGTTGAACATTTGAAACTAAAAGTATATATATATATATATATATATATACACATAAAACTGTAGAGCCATGTTACGGTGATTGAAAAACTCTCCAACAAGTATGGAATGGGAACAATGTGTTCATAATATGATTGACAGTTAACATCTTGCTGGCAAGACCTGGCAGGATTAGTGCCAAGTAATGTCGTATGAGGTCGGTAAAAAAAGATAAGTCATGCAATAACAAGTCAGCAACATAGCATTACCTTACGAGCCATATTGAAGCACTTAAAACGACCAAAATGGGGGTTTCCATTAATTAGCACACCCTAAAGCCCAATATACCTCTGTAAGTCATTTATTGCTAGTAGTACTACAACATAAAATGCATAAGCATTAGTTGCAATTGGTAAATAAGTTAAATTTTATAGCGTCCTTAAAATGCTGCCAACAACAGTTTTTTTTTTTTTTTCAACAATCTAAATTCAAAAGTTTTACAAACATTATTATTACTTCACTCAGAAATATTAGTGAATGGTGAATACAGTTAAAATCTCAACGGTCTCAAATGCTTGAGCAAAAAACGAGGATTTTCACAAATCTGCATAACTGAGTACAAAAGGGGTATGATATATCGGTTACCAAGATACAGAATTCAAATACTCCAACTATCATTTTGTAATGAATTTTTGGCCTAGATGCTATGCAATAATATGCATACAAAACCAAAACGCTACGATATTTTTTTCTAAGAAACCCAAAATGCCCTTGCCTATAATTGTACTAGATACCGGCATCAGATGCCTATTGATATAAAGCACACATCAAATGATTGTCATAAAGCCTTTCTAATAACCTAAACCTTTCTTTTGGTTATAATAAACCATTGCTTTAAAGTACAACTTGCTCCTCTCTCACCTATTAATAAATTATTTCACTTCTATTCAGAAAGCATAAAAAAATTATTGGTGGATTACAGCAAATCTTTACCTTTAAGTACAGCTAGCTAAGCTTCACTTATTTATAAAACTAACAAAACTCTGATATGGATTACACCCAATCATTCCAACACCTTATTTCCAACCCACATCGTCAAAAAGGAAGCACCCTATCAGATGCTGGAATGAAATAACTGCTCGAGGAAAAAAAATTTTACTTGAAGTTAAGACATCATTAATTCTGAAAATCAACAAATAACTAGTGAGTTTCAGCTTCTCTTGTTGAACCATTATGATCTAACTGTGATGCTTTATTGTCTCTTTATAAAAAACATTTTTAAAGAAAGAGCCTATAGAATTATCTCCACCATCCAGTGTCTTTAGCTCAGGTTCTTTCTCATCCATTCTTGTATGTTTTAACCACTTCCACTAAGTAGACCATAACGTTTTGTTAGGCTGTCTTTTTATTATAATAAGGAAATATCAACTTGATACGGCAGCTATTAAAATTTTAATGGCTTGTCATTATCCACTTAAAAGATCAGCTTAATGCTGTCTTAATCTGAGAATTAACTTGTGCACCACATCTTTCATTAGCAAATCACAGTTGTGTTATCTTAAATTAGATCAATTTTTTGAATTTGACCGCTTTCACTTATATTGTTTCCCTATCTATTGTGAGATATTCAACCACCACTAAGATTTCTTCACTCACTATATAAATTACCAGGAGTCTTTGACCTACTAGGTGACCGGCTTCTTGTATTAGAACTTGCAAGTTACAATTGCTCATAACTTTTTAGAACCACTAATTTTTTTTTTGTCTTATTTGAGCTTCAATGGTCATCCATGACCCACCTACATTGCTTTCTATGACAAGATCAATTTTTAAGCATACATAGATCTAGTTGCTAAGTTATGCTCGCGGGAGATTCTTATCTACAATGAATGTAATTTTTATTTATACTATATTTATATATATTCAGTGATAGAATTTAAAATACAAGACACATGTCTTATTTTTATCAAGCAAATACATAACATTTAGATAATATGTTTTAAATTTTTCCATTGGATACAATACACTCAGTGTAGTAAGATTTTCCCACTGCTTTATACACACAGTACATACGAGTACGGACAAATAAAATGAAAAATTTCATATACCATTCATCAGCAGTCACATTGAACTCGAATTTCCTGTCTATGAATGTAGCCATTTAATGAAAGCTCTTTTACTAGCCAATTCCATTTCTCTCTCCTTAGAAAAACGAAGGGGGTTAGGCAACTAACCCAGAACCAGAGTAACAATATGTTGAAAACCACTCGTAATTGATAACTTAGCTAGACTAGACATCAAGAAACTCATAAAGCTGTTATACATCCTGCTAGGATCGGGCAGATTAAAATCAGCATACTGAATAGCTCTTTCCTTAGCGACTTGTTAGATTCGGCAAATAAAAAAAAAAAGCTAGGAAGTTATAATATGACTGGAAACGAGGGGCAATAAATAACAGAGGACATCCTAATGCATATGTTCTTAATTCTACAAAAATTTTGCAGAGACTACTTTTTGAAGGTCCTTTATTTTTTCTACATCAGATGTGCGCCAGAGACGAACTACCGCAACTATGTAATTTTAATGTGACGCATCCTAACCGATTTAATTCAAACAAACTTTTGCTAGTAGCAACTTTATGTAGGAAAATGCTCAACGTTGACCTATTAATATATTTATAATATACATAAATGCACGTGAAAAAATGAATAAAATTATAAAAAAAATCTTCACTCATTATTATATAAAAATTAAATAATTTAATTATTTACTAATAAAAATTAAATTAAATTAATTAAAATATAATTTAATTTAAATTAAAAGTATATTTTTTATTCTAATTAGACTAACTTCTATTTTATTTTTAATAAAAATTTAATTATTTAAAATGTAATTCTAATTTAATTGAAAATATATTTTTATTTTAA
>CATIWM010184149.1:0-10376 GCA_949671775.1 Mallotus repandus
ACATTTAGCTTCGAAAGAGTTTCCAATAATATTAATAGTTAATATTATTTATTTCCATTGCCATTTGGACTTGAACCTAATAAGTCACACATATAAGAGTAGCACTGACAATGATAATAATTAATTTGATAATTAATTGAAGTGTTTAATTAATTATTTAAATTAATTGAATTCGATTATCACTTCTGCGGGGATCTAGCTTATCCCAAAATCTAATTCAAAGGGTAGGACTATTAAATATTAATTTGGATTTAATTTAATGTGTGATATTAAGTTTAAGGACCAAATTAATATTTGCCACAAATACTAGTTTGGATATGGATAATGAGATGGGCCATATACATGTAGCTTAATGGATGATGGATGGGGTTAAATAATTAAGTGTATTAGAGAGAAAGGCCATAAATCTAATTAGTGGATATTGTAGAGATGAGCTCATTTAAGAGTTAAAAGATGTGACAAATAAGCATAAGCATGTGATGGTCATGCTTGCATGGTGGCCACCTAAGCATGTACTTTCCATGCAATGTGATTGCATTAGTGACACCATGGCTATGTTCCATAAGCATGCACCTTTAGTTAGTAGAGAATCTCTACATGCATGAGGTTACTTATTTAATGCAAAAGTCAAAAGTAAGTGGATAATCTCTACATGCATGAGATGGCTTATTCAATACTCAAGCTTGAGTTAGTGGAGGATATCTACATGGAAAATTAGTCTCTCACATATACACTAAGTTAGTGGACATTCTCTACACTAGAACACTTACTACTTCCATTAGAAAAACTAACACAAAAGAGAGAAAATAAGAAAGAGTTCTCAAGAGTTGAGACTTCTTCTTTACCTTCTTCTTCTTCTTTTTCTAAGTGTGTGAGTGAGAGATACAAGAGTTGTATTTCTTTATAAGTCCATTGTCATCATCCCTTGTGCAAGAGTTGTGCAAGTGAAGGCTACATCCATTCAAAGTAGGCAATAAGTCATACATTATCCAAGCAAGAAGATAAGCTGTAGCAAGCTTTCGGGTCACCATAAAAAGAGGAGCTTGCGGGTAGAGATTCTTCAAAAGCTTGGAGTCATTCCGGTGCCACTTGTAGGTTTCAAGCTAAAGCTTCACACTTGGGGAGCTAGGAGCTTGTAGATTTGCATTAATCATTTCCTAAAGCATATCGAGCGTGCTACCAACATTTGGAGTTTGTAAGAGTTACTAAACTCTAGATTTAGGTCTCTTGCCATGCTTTGTTTTTTGGTTGTTTTATGAATCTTTGATTTATATTGTCTACTAAGCATGCAAGCAAATTAGTTGTGTAAATAAAATGTGTTATGATCATGGAAGTTTTTGGAATTCTTGCCTTTCATGCAAGGATTACACACTAGGAAAATTTTTTGAAATTTATCCTAACCTGTTTCGTGCTCACACCATGCTTCCGCTATAGTTCAGTGTGTGTAATCAATTCCCTTCAACTGGTATCAGAGCCAAAATCACATAATTTTACATGCTAAATGTTAAAATAATTACAAGAGTTGTGATTATGCTTATTGTTGGTTGCATGAGTTGTGACTAAAGATGCTTAAAAATTCAAAGTACTGTTCACATACTTTTTACCAAGATACTGTTCACGTAACTGTACTAGAACATTGTTCACATTACTGTACCAGAACACTGTTTATGGTACTGTAGCAATATACTGTTCATGGTAATGTATCAGAATTTTTCATAGACAACATATTTTTTTCTTGTTTATTTGACTTTGCAAATGCATAATAATATGCAAGAGCTGTATTTTATTAAAGATGTTTGCTTGTCAGTCATGCAAGGAATGATCATGGACTTAATTTACATCCTATAGTTTGTAATAATAATTAATTTTATTATTATTATTTTTAGCATTTAATTAAATGTTAATTGCAAAGATTTAGGATGTAATTTTTTGCCTTGGTATGCCAAGGATTGAATGTAAATCACAAGAGTTGTGACTTGGGCTTGAAGTGTTCAACATGGTAGCCCATTCAACTCTTTGGTGGCATGGATCAAGGCCTATGGAGATGGTGACAAAGGAGTTCATGATTTGAAGGCTTTTCTTTGGCTAAGCCCATTTGTAATTTATTCTAAAAGTTAGAATAGGCTTAGGAAGGCCCATGATCACTCCTTATTTGTGCATCCATTTTGCATGTTCTATGTATATATGTGATATATATGTTATAACATATTATTTGCATATGTGATATGTATATATGAATGGATGTTATGCCATGTATGTATGAGATATATACAATTGAAATTGGCTAATGTGCAAAGTATAGACCTAAAAATCTTCTAAATTAAATTTAGGTCTAGGCTCTCTATGGAGCAATAACTTACATGGTTTTGGGCTTATGTATATCGACTATGGACATATAGGGGGTGCACATTGGGCCCAAGAGATTCATGTAATGTTATTGTTAAGCATGAGATGTTGTGGGTGTATAGATACAGTATGGTCCGAGAATGGCAACTAAGAGTACCTGAGGTTTGTAATGTTCAAATCCATACATCACACTCATCCAATGGTGTGGACCTAACTAATGCCAAAGGCTAAGAATGGCAATGTGTACTTGAGGCCCGTAACATTGGGAGCCCAATTGATGGAACCTCATATGAGATGTGATGGACAAGAGTTGTCCACTTAATGAGAACTATTATTCCAAGAATGGCAATGTGCACCTGAGGAATATTAGTGGCCCATTAAGAACTCCATCACCCACTAGAAATCCATCCAACAAGGGATTTCCGTTTCGTACTTTGGAAGTGTAGGATTCACCAAGTTAGCGGGAGGCCATTATGAGTAAATTCCAAATCTAATGGAAAATAACAATGTCATTTAACTAATTAAATTTTATTACCATTGTAGAAACTTGATAATATGAGACCATCAAACCCACTCGCAATCATACTCGACCAACATAGCCTTACGGGCCTTAATTTCATAGATTGGCTAAGGAACCTAAAAGTTGTTTTAGCTTCCGACAAAATAGTTTATGTATTAGAACAAAACCCACCCAGACCACTTCCCGAAAATGCTTCCTAAGAGGAGCAAATCACTCTTAATAAATGAAAGGATGATGATACGCAAGCATGTTGCATCATATGGGCTTCCATGAGCACTAAAATGCATCAGCAACATGAGAAGTACATAAGTGCAAAGGAAATCCTACTTCACCTTCAAGAGTTATTTGGTGAATAAAGTAGGACCACCAGATATGAGATATATAAGTGGCTCTTCCATGCTAAGATAAAAGAGGGAGAGGATATGGGAGCCCATGTGAACTCCATGATTAGATTAATGGATGAGCTAGAGAGTCGAGACTTCACAATAGAATTCCACCTCCAAGTATATTTAATCCTTCAATCTCTTCTTGAATCTTTTAGGCAAACCATTTCCAACTTCCATATGAACAAGATAGAGTGCACTCTTGCGGAGCTTTTAAACATGCATGTGATGACCCAAAAGGCTATCCAAGGGACCAAAAGGAAGGAGGTTGCCCTTATTGCCACTTCTAGTGGGACTAAGAAGAAAGGTAATAAGAAAAAGAAAGGCAAGACAAGTGTTATTAAACCCACTGGTGGTAGCCAAGAATAAGGGCAAAAGCCATTGTGAGGGAAGAGCAAAGCAAAGGAAAGTGTTTCCACTGCCAAAGTGTAGGACATTGGAAGAGGAATTGTCCTAAGTTCCTTGAGTCTCATAAGACAAAGGGAAAGGGAAAGAAATGAGAAAGTGAGAATTTCTCTAATTTATTTGCTTTTAAATGTTCTAAGAGCTCATCTAATGCATGGGTATTGAATACCAGTGCAAGTTCTCACATTTGTTCATCCTTGCAGGATCTAGCAAATAAGAGGAGGTTGAGGCCCAATGAAGTGACCTTAAGACTTAGAAATGGAGCAAGTGTTGCAGCCAATATAGGATCCACTTCAATTGATTTATATAATCATGTTTTGTTATTGGAAGATGTATTGCATGTACCTAATGCCTATAAGAACATTGTCTCTATTTCTAGGTTAACTAAAAAGCATTATGAATTCCTATTTTTTAGAGATGTATGTAAGATTCATTTTGGAAATGAATTGGTTGGCATGGGTTATTTAATACATGGTTTATATTATGTTGATAATATGTCCAATAATAATAAACCTCAAACTAATGTGAGTGATGTAAATGCAATTCTAATTGAAAATGCCTCTAACTCTAAATATCTATGGCACTTAAGATTATGTCACATTGCGAAGGATAGGATCACGAAGTTGGAAAGGATGGGAATCTTGAGCAATATTTATTTCGCATCCAATTTGACTTATGAGGCTTTTCTTCAAGGCAAAATGACTAGATCACCATTTGTTGGACAAATGGCAAGAGCTAATAATGTGTTGGAGATCATACATAGTGATGTATGTGGACCATTTAGTGAAATGGCTAGAGGTGGTTTCTACTACTTTATAACCTTTATAGATGATCTATTGAGGTATGGTCACTTGTTTCTTATGAAGAACATGAGTGAATCCTTTAAAAAGTTTAAGGAGTTCAAGGCCCAAGTAGAGAACCAAATTGGGAAAAGTATTAAGACTCTAAGATCATATCGAGGAGGTGAATACTTAAGTACCAAGTTCATTGAGTTCTTTAAAGAACATGGCATTACAACACAACTCACACTGCCTGGAACACCTCAGTTGAATGGTGTGTCTACGAGGCAGAATCGTACCTTATTGGATATGGTACATTCTATGATGAGCTATACCGATCTTCCTATTTCACTTTGGGGTTTGGCACTCTAAACGGTCTCCTACATCCTTAATTGAGTTCCATCCAAGTCTATTTCTACCACACCATATAAGATATGGCATGGTAAGGAACCAAGTCTTAAGCATGTTAAGATTTGGGGGTGCCCAGCTTGTATTAAAAAGCTAAAATCAAACAAGTTGGATATAAAGTCGATTAAAGGACGATTTGTTGGATATCCTAAAGATAGTTTAGGGTGTTGCTTTTATCTTCCTACTAAACAAGTTGTTCTTATAAGCAAAGATGCTATTTTCCTTGAGAAAGAGTTTTTTAAGAAGCTGGCAAAGGAAGGAAGATAATGTTAGATGAGGAGTCATCTAAAGAAGCTCAAAAAATTGATCAAATGGATATTGATCAACCCAAAGAGCCTATTCCAGTTGAGAATGTCATCACACCGACTCCTAGAAAGTCTAGTAGGGTATCTCATCCTCCGAAGAGATATGGCTTTCTTCGTTATGTGCAAGAGTTACATTTCATGAAGAGAGCATTCATGTTGATGATCCTACTGCATATGAAGAAGCTTTATGTGATAAAGATTCTTCAAGATGGCTTAAGGCAATGAGAACTGAAATGGATTCCATGTATGCAAACCAAGTTTGGACACTTGTTGATGCTCCTGAGGGCATTGTACCAATTAGGTATAAATGGATCTTTAAGAGAAAGATTGGTGTAGACGAGAAGGTAGAGACCTATAAAGCTAGGCTTGTGGCAAAAGGGTTTCGCCAAAGGCAAGAGGTCGACTATGAGGAAACCTTCTCGCCAGTAGCCATGCTTAAATCCATTCGGATTCTTCTTGCCATAGTTGCACACTATGACTATGAGGTTTCGCAAATGGATGTTAAGACTGCCTTCCTTGATGGTTATGTTGAGGAGGAAATTTTCATGGACCAACCCAAGGGTTTTGAATCTACAGAAAGCTCAAAAGTGTGTGTAAGCACCGAATTTCGGGATGATTTGAGTTCGGATGCGACAGAGGACCCAATGATGAAAATTGACTGTGAAATTAGGTTTATTGGATTTAATTTATTGGTTTTGAACTAAATTGTAAATTCTTTTTTTAGGTCCTATCTTAAATTTTATTTATTTGTTTATTTATTCATTTATTTTATATATATATTCTTAAAAAAATTCAAAAATAAAAACAGAATGAAAAATAAAAAAAAAAGAAACAAAAAAAACAGGGCCGGCCCATTCAATTTCCATTTGGAAATTGAATGAAAAATGGCCATGGCCATCACTTTTTCCCTGCCATTTCCGACCGGAAATAGCCTATTTCCGGTTGGAAATAGGACCTCCACTTTTTTTTATCGATCGAAAATTCACATTTCTAGTCAGTAAAACAATTCTCTCAAATTTTTATTATGTTATTTTTTTTTATTGTACTTATCATTGGTTATTATTTTTATTTTATTTGATAAATGTACTGATAAAAATGTTTGTTTTTTTACATAAATAATTAAAAATATGTTGTTTTTATCATGGACTCTATGTAGGGTTATAGGTTGTCTTTTATAAATATGTGATTAACTCACTTCATAGGAGAGAGGATAGGGTTTTATGATTTTTTTCTGCATTTTCTGACTCTTAGCCGTGAGCTAAAAAAATGAAATTCTCTCTCTTTGATTTCTGCGTACTTTTATTTTGCTTCTAGCCATAATCACATCCAAATAACTCAAAGATCACAGACAAACACAACAACAACTACAGGCTTTCATTAATGGTGATCACCTTCTGAGGGGCAATCAATACTACATCCTATTCTCAAATCTTCATCTCTTTCTTCTTTTATTTTGATTTTTATTTTATTTTTTTATTTGATTTTTGTTTATTATTTTTCAATCATTCATTAACTAATTTTCTTTTTATTTTATTTTCATGATGGTGGGAGTACCCTAAACTGTAAAGTGATTTCACTCACGGAGAACCCATGAAGATCCATAGAATGCCATAGATTAAATTTTGTATTTTAACATAAATTTTAGATTTTTTTTATTTTTTATGTTATTTTATTTATTTGGCTTTATGGGTTGCATTTAATTTTATTTTATTAATCTGTATGTAGGTTGTAATAGCCCCACTAGTGGTAATAGTAAAATTTTTACTTTTTTACTTTTTAAAATCAATTAGTAAATTAGGGTTTATTTGGTAAACAATAATTAAAATTAATGGTGGCTTTAGATTAATGTTAGGTTGTATGTAATTAAAATTAAGGTTAGAAAAATCACAGGATGTTTGTTTTTGATTTGTTATTTTCTTTATTTTTATTATTTGAGCTTGTTTGTTATTTTTTATTCATTTTGGATCCCAAGCCCATGTGTAGGTCTAACTCACTAATAAAATAGGCTTTTAAAATTAAGTTTAGGTTTAATTAACTTTAAAATCAATTTAGGCCCATTTAGGTTAATTTAGACTTTAGGCCCACTTTATGTAATTTAAAATAAATTTAGTCTTAACTCAGCCCATTAAATCATTTCTTTTAAAATAAATAGATTTAAGATCATTTCATTTAAATTAAAATAAGTAGAATTAGGCCCATTAAATCAAACCCATTTTTCTTAAATTTGGTAGACTTAGGCCCAGTTTAAGAATTAAAAATAATAGATTTAAGTTCACTAATACAATTAAAATATAGGCCCACCTTTAGTTCCATTTCACTTGTAAATAAAATATGTAGATTCAGATAACTTAAAATTAAAATCAAATGTAGTTTGGATTTAGGGGCGTTGCGCTTCAAATGCATTTTTTATGTGCTTTTTCATGGATTGGTTGGCTTAGGATTAGATGGATGTTCAATTAGGGTTTAATGAAATTACATGTAATTAGGGAATAAGAGAGTAATTCAGAAAAATAATTCTAAATGAACATAAGACTAAAAGAAGTTGGTATTCCATATCCAGAACTCTTGGTTGTGGTGCTAGCTTGTATTAGAGAATCGAGTTACCACCACCTTCGATTTTTCCCAGTTATTACCCTGGGTGGCGACTCCTCATCTCCACGCTATGTCTTTGTGATATATTAGTGTGTTTATTCGAGCCCTAAGCTCAAACAGTGTCGCGGTTGCAATAAGCTTCGGGGCGCGCTAAACCCCGCCGTCTACAGTGGCAACTCCACTAGGGATAAGAGATACGAATTCTACTTGTGTTCTTTAGAATTATTTTTTTAATTATTATTTTATTCTTGCATTCATTTTTGCATGTCCCTATTAGCCGATGGCATTGGTTTATAGGCCCTTGATTCCACTAGCTTCTTGGGATTGTAAATTGGCCAACCATCACTCTTAGCCTTAACTCGGTTCAGGATAGATTATCGGGCTCATGTGACAAGAGTCTGTAACCCAAGTCCTAAAGAGGGGTAATCTTCTCTCGAGCTTACAAAGGATGTCGGGCCCCTCTGACCTTGGCCTGTAACTCAAGTCTTAAAGGAGGGCATCTTGCTAAGGGAACCTTGACCTTTTCACCAGACTCAGCTCATATAGTGGCCTAGTAACTTCCCCTAGGATCTACCCAAATTACTTGTGTTTGTTGCCAAGAGGTATTTCTATCTATAAAAGCCCAGGCCCATACTTTAGAAACCCATTTGGGCTAATAAAGATTGGGCTACCCTTTTATACCTAGAAATGTTGTTTCTATGCTTTTACTGCTTTAAGAGATTTGGCATGCTCGTCGGTTCTTGACACCCCCTGTTGATATTAAGGCCCAGACAAAAAATCCTAGGAAAAGAAACTCACCATTGAACTCATATGTGGGAGGAATAAAGTTGGAAGGATGTATGTTGTACACTTGATTTGATACTTGTATACTTGACTTGTTATTTGCTACTTGTTGCACAGCATGGGAATCATGCATACATGCATACATACAGTTCATGCATTGTACTAACATCTTATTTTTCAACCATTATAAATTCATCCCGGTCTACCTGTGTTTGGGAACGGAAAGGTGGTAGATTGATGAGGACTGATTCAAGCCCAAAGTCTATAGCCAAAGAGATCCTTCACAGTTTGGAAAAGAGTTCGATCAACCTGCTTTACTTGGAAGCTACACCAATACCAATTACACAAACAGAAGAGATGGAATAGGGAAATTGGACCCTAGAGGACATCAAAGGAGCATTGAGGACATCAAAGGAGCATTAATGGATGACATGAGAGCAATGATGCAAGATGAACTAAGACAAGCCCTAGCTGGGTTAATGCCACCTGCTGCTGCATCTGTACTTGCTACTGCTACACCTCCTATTACTGCCAATCCACCTGTTGTAGATGCACCACTTAACAATGCTGAGGGGCAACCAATGAATGCTATAAGGAATGCACCAAATGCTGAAGTAAAATTGGAGGGTGTTGACAACTGCATGGTTGAGAAAGCAAAAATGGAATCACTTGAGCAAGTTCAAAAATTAGAATCCAAGCAGATGAAAGCACTGACACAGAAGATGAAGAACAAGCTAGCTAAGAAGGATTAGGTTAGGATGATTATTCGAAATGTATCACCTAATTTGGTTGAGAGGTTGCAAATGATTAACCCTAAAACATTTTTAGACCTTTATGATGGTGGGTTAGAAGCTGAGGAGATTGAAAGTGAGAAAAAGAAGACTGCTAAAAGAAATGGGATAAGAAACTACCCAACTGGGGGCACACAACAAGGAAACACTAGTCAAGCTGTGGAAGTTCATATTGTCCAACAACCAAGGAGATTCTCAAACTTTAACCAACCTTTATCTAAGGTCCTAAAGCGCCTAATGCAAAAGGGCTTACTTCAAGCTTTACCTAATCCAAACCCACCAAACCTAAACACCCCAGACAATAACCTCAACAAGCATTGCAAATTCCACCAAAACCTTAATCACTCCACAGATAACTGCATCCACCTCAAACATGAAATCCAAAACCTTATAAACTCTAGGAAAATCACAAACCCTGAAAACCTGAACACCAGAAAAAATCCTTTCCCAAACTATCGAAATGTTCCACCCCCAACTACCATGATGATTAATTCAGGAGTTAGTGAAGAAGAAGTACTAAGCTTCTTTAAGGACCTAGACCTTAAAACCAATGAGAATACTCCTGATGCCCCTAAACAATCCTAGAGAGGAGTTGAAGATTTTTTGGGCCAACCTTCTGGCAAATTTGATTATAAAGTATTTTCCTCCAAACCACCTTCTTATGATATTCCTATCGAATTAATCACACCTGGAGGATGGAGTGATGAATTTGGAGATGGCAGTGAGCCATTAAATAGTGAGAAATCTGAGGCTCCTAAGCAGCCATAATAGGGATTTGAAGATTTATTAAGACAACCCTCATGCAAGTTTGACTACAAAGTGTTTTACACTAAGCCATCTTCTAGTGATATACCTCTTGAAACAATAGTGTCTACTGGATGGGGAAATTAATTTGAAGAGGAGGATAATGAAGCCTATAATGGGCAGATTGACAATACAGAAGTGAACCATGGTCGTCAAGAATAGCTGCTACATCAGCCACCTTAAGACTTAGCATCCCTAGCATTTAGAATAGAAAATAAATTTCTTGTGTTTTCTTTTAATAACATTTTAGTTTCTTTAGA